>JADDOH010007041.1:0-59506 GCA_016648135.1 Agrypnia vestita
CCCTATCCGATACAAACTTTTCCATTGAACTTTCTACTATTAAAATGATAGCTTTTAACAATGGATATGAACCCGATTTGATAGATAGAATTCTTTCCAAAAAACTCCGTCAAATTTCGTCTAATAAATTTATTTATAACGCTCTTCCAACTATCAAAAGTAATATTCTAATACCTCAATGGCGGAGAATTCTTTTTATAAATAATTTTTCAATATTAAGTACGACTAAACTCCCTAAAGAAATAAAGCCAGCATTTTATACCAGTAACAATTTAGGCAAATTATTAAGTAACTGTAAAGACAAAGAAAATATATTAAACCATTCTGGTATTTATAAACTTAGCTGTAATGATTGCCCAGCTTTCTATATTGGTAAAACATCGAGAAACGTAAATATTAGAATAAAAGAACACATTAAATGCTTAACAAATGTAGGTTTTTCTGAATTTGCCGAACATCTAATTAATTTTAATCACACATTTAATAATAATACAGGGCCAAAAATTTTACACAAAAACGGATTAGGTTTGCGACTTAACAATCTAGAAGCATTAGAAATTAATAAAGCTATCAACAATAATAGTCAAATAATAAATAAACAAATAAATTTATCTAATAGTCCGATTTTAAAGTTGTTCCCTCTATCTTCAGTTAACTCCTCCCATTCCCTCCCCCCCACCTAGTTGACACTCTGTCCCTCTCTCTTTTTCTTTCCTCCTTTATAAATTTCTGTACCTAGATTAGTCTATATTGTAATTGTCCTGAAGAAGGTTGAGTCCAACCGAAACTAGTTGACAAATGTATAGCAATTAAGTGGTTTAAAACATAGTGTGTAAAATTTTTTCTTAAATTTCTTAAATTAATGAAATTTCAACCATAACAGAAAACGCTGAAACGACGGGAGACTACAGTCGATAGAGATGAAATAAAAGCGACAGTCGAAGCAGATTCATTTCATAACATGTCAAAATTAGCAACTCAACGTAAGTAATAAAATTATATTGATTAATTTGCGGTTTCGATTAATTTAAAACTTACCTTAATTTGTTGAGTCGATACACAAATAAGTGATTTCTGAATCGGCTTGTTACTTTTTGTGGATAATGGATCCTGTATGATAATTGAAAATATTCGTTGTAATGTTTGAACTCAGGGCAGGCTGCCAAACACCTCGGAATCATACAACCATTCTATTGCTCTGGTCCACTACTTCTCTACGCTCGTCCACACACTATACAACGAAACATCTTTTAATTAGAGCTGCGAATGGACATTCTCCGTCATTTATATATTAATTTTTTTCGGAAATTGGATATCTTTTTACAAGCTAAATTTTTCATTCTCGATGAAGCGGTGAAAAATTATTTTAAAGAATATGTCAATTCCCGTCCCTAGAATTACTAAATCAAAGCATTAATGAACTTCTTTTAAAATATTAAAAGTGTGGCCTATACTCCAATTAAATAAATACACCTATATTTTTCATAAAAAATAATTGAGTTTTTTTGTATAAAACAGCAATTTCGTATGCAAGGACCTGATAGGACCTGATATGTAATAAAATGGGATTTCATATGAAAAATGATTCTCGACAGTGAAAAACTAAAGCACACTCCTCGTAAAATAAAAATTAATTACAGCGGGTTCACAAAGCAATTTTCCGTATTTTAATAATTCTATATTAATCTTAATCAAAATAACTTAATTAATTTCTCTTGATTCAAACATAATTTCATCCATTATTAGCGCTTACTAGCCTATAATTCACCTTGGTAATAAATAGCAATTATTTCACTTCTTGAATCTGGGCCTTAGCGTGCTTTCTAGCACAGGTAAATTAATTCTAGTACCCGATACAGAGCCAGAAATACTTTAGAACTTTACCTAGAAAAGTTATTGCGCCAAGCTTTATTCAATAATATCATTTAAACTGAATATAATGACCCAATCAATGTCACCAAATATTATAATGAACACAATGATGATATGGCAGTAACTTTGTTCTATTTTATGGTGCAACATGGTTCTATTTTGTATAAATAAACATTAGTCATTGTTTATTTTCACTTCTATTCACAGGCTAATTAGTAATGGAAACCCGTGATATTGTAGGTGATCAATTTTCCATCCAATTAGAATTGGTGTTCAACCTTTAGTTCCTTCCTTTCCTATCTGCGGCCTATTTCTCCCCTGAACTGTGAACGAGTATGTGTGTATCTCTAAGGTCGCTCCATAACACTGCTCATCCATCTTCTGTACCAGAATGTAGTTAAGCTTTTAACTCTGTGTTCACCGCTGGGGTTACTGCGAACCCGACAAGATATATAGCAAATAATTCCCACATTCTTTGATTTTATTTATGTGATTTAATATTAATGTCAACTTAATGGAACCCGATTCATACAAACGGAGTACGGTAAATTAATATTTTTTTATAAAAATCTTCCTATAGGGTCATCTCCTACGAATGTCTGAGATTATTTTGGGGATAGTGACTAACATCCGCACGAAACCTTCTTCTTCTTCTCTAAGCCAAAATTGTTCTACTGTTGGTCATAGGCCTCTTATAAAACCTTCCAAGGTGTTCTTTCTTGGGCTATTTTTTGCCATTTTCGACCCACAAGCTGGACAATATCAACTGTCTACCTTTTTTATAGTCTCTCTACTCTTCTTTTATTGTTACAGGGTCTCCATTTTAGGATTTTTGATGACCATCTGCCACTGTGCTGTCTCGCACGGAACCTTAATTTATTATAACAAGTTTATAACGAGTAATTTAACAGTCAACTTTGGGGGAACCTGACCCGACACTAGGAAAAGAAAAAAGAAAATCCACAAAAAATACAATAACCATTTTTTTATCTGTATTACTGTGAATACCCATACTATTTCTTTTAACTTCAAAAAGAGAAAAAAGATTTTTTGGTGACATTAATATAAATAATACAAATGAACTTTGTTTTCACCACTTATGTATTGAAAAATATCAAAAATGTTTCAGAACCCATAGCCCCTTCGTCAGGATACAATGTATACATACATATCCTGACGAAAGGGCCATGGGCTCTGAATCATGTTGATATTTTTGAATACATAAGTGGTGAAAATGAAATTCATTACCCCCTTTATATTAACTCGTGACGTCTGCTTGCTTGCTTGCCGGCTTGCCGTCGAAAAAATTATGGATCGATTTCTGACCCTTTTCTCGTGATCCAATCGAGTTGAAGCTTTGCAAGCAGACTCGTGGAGACGATCAAGAAGATCTATCAAATTTTCGTTAAAAAATAATAAAAATTATAGCATAATTTGGATTTTTCAAATTTTTAATAGTTTTTTCAAATTAGAATCATTACAAAAGTTTGATTACTAGCAACGGCGGCCCGATAACTTCGCGGAATATTTTATAAATTTGAATTACTCCGTCGGTATACATAATAGGTAATTCACTACACAAAGCACACACATGAAGTGTCTTATCAAAGCTGAAAACCTCTGACATTTTAGAAATATATTATATTACTGTAAGTTTTGTTTATGTTATGTTTTAATTCGTTTTTAATTGTTATTATATTTTACAAAGAAAGGGAGTATATTAAAAACTTTTATGGGTTACTTTTTATTACTAATTATATATATTTTTTTATTATTTGATTAAAATTAAACATATTTCTTGCGTTTATAGTTTATTCAACTAAAAGAAGATAGTTTCAACAAAAAACGAGAAAACTTCTAAACGAATTTTCAGTAAAAAAATTACTATCAATTTTGAGGCAGCAATATTTCTAGATTGTAAAATAAATCAATAGCAATATTTTATATACAGAGTATGTACCTATGTATAGTGACAGATTTAAGGTTTGCTTTGTTGTATAATTTCATTATGTAAATTTGGTTCATGCTTCGTCTTGAGACAACAGCAAGTTGGTCCTATTTTCATAGCATAAGCGTTTAGATGGAAAATAGTAAGGAAGTAGAAAATTATTTGGCGTTTGCACCTCTTTTAACAAAAAAAGTGAAAAGCTTGACCCTGTTGATATCATGATCCTGATATAAACAAAATAATGGGATAAGAATATCACTAAGAAGCAACACCTTAAGGGTTGGGGAGCTGCTCTTGTGTTATTTCGATCACCATTTGTTTTTCCCGGGTCCTGCTCGAGCATTTATCATTTCCCGGGGCGGAGCTGCCCCCTCGCACTGACCAATAAAACCTGTCCGAGTGTATTGCATTAGTTTCGGAAACAAGAGCAAGGGGACTGCAAATGAATAATGCACCGCCGCATACCTTTCCGAAACATTGGACAGATATTTGAGGGGCTTTAACCGTTCATTTTTACATATTTGTGCAATAGAATCACCACTTTAAATCTTTTTCATTTAATTTTACTTTATGATATTTCTCAGATGACAATTATTTTGAAAAAAACTACTAATGAAGAAAATTAATGCAAAGAAATTATTATAAAGTGTGTAATAAATATTTTCATATATGTTTTAACGACTACAGGTGTCATGTTCCGATAATTTGGTTACTATAATTTTATTGACAATTTATCCAGTCGAGACCATGTAACGTTTCACGTCTCTAATGGTGTATGTAGTTGCTGCTTTTTTTTTTGGAAGTTTGAATCGAAAGTTTAAAGGAGAATGCTTTAAGAATAAGTTTTAAGAGCTTGAATGATTTTACTTTAAGTTTATTTATTAAAAGTCTAATGTATTATTTGAGATCTGCTTTTGCAAGCTCAAAGCTATGCTTAAAATTTATTTACGTGATTGAATTATGTTTACGTATAGTCTAACATATAATTTGGCCAGTAATCGTTTAGTGATAGTAATTTAGGACTCCTCGATGTGACGCGGCCACCCAAGCACTTTCAGGAGCGTAGCAGAAGAAATGCCATTGTATTCATACGAGGTGAAACTAACCTAATATTATTAACATGCAACTTGAGCTGGACTCAAATATGACGATCGATTGAACAGACTAACGAAATTGCCTGTCGTGGAGGACGCATCCGACAATTCCTCGCAACCGGTAGCGGCGTCGCGAACATGGATATGTTTACGTAGATTTTTCGCCTAGAACGATGCCGCCTGGTTACCGATGTTTCATATTAGAACCTGTGGACGGATCCCAAGACTAAGTGCAAAGTCACGATTACAATGGAATATTTAGATTGACAAATACCACGTGCGAACTACAGCCTAGGGCGTTCTGAGTATAACTTGGTATCCACATAATACGGCCGACGGTACATAATAGGAACTTAGCGCTAGTATTGCGCAACAACACGCAATATCTATTTCTAACTTATTTTTTTGAATGCAATAGTATACTGGATCTGCCGGTTATCCGGGTTAGATAATTCCCGGTCGATTAATGCACAATTATACTTATAAAACACACACATAATATTCGAAATGCAAATTAACGGCTGAGTTCTCCAGAACACATACCTACAAGGCTTACCACTAGCACGTTCGGTGGTCTTCGGCCCGATATATCTGTTCATGGTATATAGTAGAAAGAGTAAACATATATTCATAACAACTAGGCGCAACAGAGGCTCGGGGAGGTTCTGTCTGATATTTAATTTACCACAGCCCGTGATTCTTAGATCGAAATTTGCGATTCTTTCATAAGTCATATTTTATAAGAGTCAAGTTGATTCTGATTTTACTTTACGTGGATTTTAGGTTCCCCCCCTCCAGAGGGGGGGGATACAGCCCCATCGGCAACGCTGTATCCGGTAGCTAACTCCTGCGTAATCATAGCTTCCCATGCTAAGCTGCAGACCAAGATCAAGCCGAGACTCTGTTGCTTTTGCTGGAATCCTCCGAAGCCCTCGCTCCCCGGCGACAACACATCAGGAAGTCAGCGTCTGATATTACAGGTTAGGTGTACGGTCCCTCGTTGCAGCCAGATTAGACTGGAGTGTTAAGAGTGTTCCCACGATGCGATCACATGGATCAGATTGTTATCAGGTACAGCAGGTTAAGGGCTAATGACAACTGGGTGACTGGAAAGACTCATCCTTTGAGTGCGTCAGACCAGGCCAGGTAGCAATGGCAAAAAGAGATGATGGGTAACCAAGTGATAGTTGAGGGATATTAAAATGATGTTGTTACAGCATGATTATTACAGTTGATTGTGAAATTCCTGATATGTTACTTGCTGGCCGGGAAGGGAGAACCTCGAGAGGTTTCTGTATACAGCAAGTTAGAAAAAGGTGGTGAATGATGAGTATGATGGCGTTAGTAAGTGTATAAATCCTCGCGCAGTGTATAAATTATTAAACTGCTTCCTGCTTCTCATAGTTGCTCGTCCACGCGGAACGCCCTGTCTCGTTCGTTAATGTGGTCCCGAACGAAGGTTTTGATTGAGGTACGGCTACCTGAGTCTTATAGCTGACATTCATGAACATTCATATCCGGAGTTCGAGCTCGTCGGGCCAAGGGGAGTGAAAGAACGTAAGGGTTTCTTCCCCCCGAAGTGTTTGAGGCACGACGCTCTGGTCCGATTCGATCTGCTTCGTCCTTGCTTGACTGAACACATTTTAACTGTGTGGAGATTTTGCGCAGTTCTACTTAAACCCACCCGGAGTGTCCCCGCAGTCCCGTTCATCCCCTGGACCGAGAACACGCGCCCTGTCATTTGATTCCGGTTACATACAACTATCCGTGTCGCGAGAGTATCTCATTCTTCAATCCCCTTCATTATTCCATTTATACAACAATCACATGACTAACCTCGAAAGTCTAGCACCAGTAATAAGATCTCATTATGCTACGTTGCAAGTTAATATTGCACAACCGCACGAAATGCCTATTTCCCGCAATCCTATTCAATTAGTAAAACGCAATAATATATATGTTAGTAAAACGTTCGAAATGCAGAACGCCCGTATAATGACTTCGCTTCTATTCTAAAGATAATTAAAATATAATCCCGGCGTTACGTCCCGACATCAGTACCAATTTGTTACCGCGTCCGTTACCGTCAAACTCTAAACCCACGTAATGAAATGAATAGTGATGAAACACATTATGTAGCACGAACATTCCATATAATACACATAAGAAAACATCAAGAATAAATAATATTAAAGGTTCTTATCTTATTTTTGTAGTTGGTCTGCTTCAGAGATGGCATCCTGATCCGATATCATATTACGGGTTCTCTCCAAAATTACGTAATTACCAGCGCCTGGGTAGCCCTTCACTTTCCTTCTATCGAGAATGCTGCTTGTTATTATAAAACCCCCGCCAGCTCCAAATCTGCAAAAGAATACACATCCTCCTTCTTTCCATTGTTTACAAGTAATTCTAGCTTCGGCAAATGTATTTCATCTCATGGGAATTGAATATTAAGTTAAAAACGTTATAAATTCCTATTTGCCAAAATCTTCCCAATTGCAATATATTGCGTAACATAAATACATACATAGCCTACGTAAATTATTGAATGAATTGGTCCATTTTAGATTCATTTATTTATATATCGAGCGACAACAAAAGTACGTGTAAATTAGCCGTCTATCAACCGACTTCAGAATAGGTTCGTACCCGGTAGAACTTGGAATCGTACATAAACAGCAATTAAAACGAATATTATCGATAGGATCTATAACTCTTTGTCTGAAATTATCTACCGTTCGAGGAGATGTCCACACGTTATTTTCAAAATCTCATCTTAATCTTATCTTTCTTAATTCTTCCGCTACCTGGAAAGACGTAGATTTCTAATTTCAATACATTGTGCGATACGATCGAAGTCTACGACTAATAATCATCAACTGACTTGGACCACTTTGAAATCTCATATCTGTACATAAAACATACATAAAGGCAATAGAAATAAATAATATTGGAAATGCTTAGCTGTTTCTACGAGTGTTACCGCCTCTCTGCCCCACTGATGGTATTTCGGACCTCTCTTCACAAGGGCCTCCGGCCGATGTTGATGCTGAAAACTCAAGGGCAGTTCCTCAAATTTGTATGGCTTATATACTCAAAATCTCTCGCCATTTCACCATCCCACTGTAATACTCCTAGTCCCTGAATCATCTACCATCCAGCGATGAACTCACTTAGGACGCCTCTCATTGGCTGGATCTGTTTCGCCGGCAACCGTTTTCGGTTGGCTTGTTTCGTCAAAATAAAATAAAGCATCCGTTACACGCGCGCGCGTAGAAATAATAGAGGCTCTTCTGCACCTACTTACCCAGAAAATATGTAATTATAGAGTATTTATGAATTGTGGAGCTACTCCCTATCATAAGCTTTTAGCAGATAAATATTTTCGTATAATTTTTCAGCAATGTCTATTTGAAAAGGTCAATATCGTTTACAACCAGTTCCAAAAAAATGACAAAAGTTACAATTCCATTGATTGATTTAGATTACGAACAAACCCTTCCCTAGTCCTCCTTCCATTATGTCACGTATTACCGTTCTAACGGGTGACAAGATACCATCTTAAGGATATTTGTCTTATTTTAGATAAAAATAAGTAAATAAACTCGGTTGACAATTAAATATTGTAACGAGGCTGAATATCTACTAGTGCTGAAAACAAACATCGGCGGCACGCGATGGCGTGCAGTCATCCGTAACAGCGGATTGTTATGCACGCAATCCGGACTCACTCAGCCGTGACCACCTTATCTCTCTGGATTCTATTTCGTGGTAAAGTGAATAGCTTTGAATATTCCGCATGTTTCTCGTTAAATCCAGAATTAATCTTTCAGAGGAATTGTGCTATATAAGAATCGTGACGATCACGCGACGTGGGATCGAGCAATTCAGTTTATGAAGTTAACAAGGTGACATCTCCGTGATACTACCAAATGAACCGATTGTGATCATCGATTCGTGAATTACAACACGTGATATTACTAAGTGAGACCAGCGCAAGTAAATAAAGGAAACCGGGTTGTCTCTATTAATATTAAACAGAGTTAGAACAGAAATAGTGTAAATTAGTGCGAATTAAGGAACAGATTGATAATAAGTGTGTGAAATATTTGGAAGACACTGAGCGACTACAAAATTAAAGACGGTACTAAAATTTAACTCTTGTCCGGGACTTTCTTTGGTAATAAATTAAACTAAATTAATTCTTGTGTTTTTATTTGTCTCCCAAACCAAGTAACATAAATTTATTTTACAATATTGTAAAATATATTTATATGAAAACGATATTTAAAAAATTAATAGCGAAGCATCGTTCGCGAATTATGTCATATTCATATTCGGGTCAGGGATGTAGCCCGTTCAGATGATTCCCAATTACGATTCAAACAGGATATTGAGATGAAAGATATCCCGCTTGCTTGTAGTACTAAGATCAATACCACATATATTTGAATTGCGGAATCTGAGGTCCGTGTTTGGCGTATACGGAGAGATCTTGGTGCGGCATTGTGTACCTGTTCAGCTGCCCTTGTGTCTGCTTAGAATACAGAACAATAATGAATTTGCCTCTGGTAAATTTCCCATAATGCAGCAAAAGGATCTAGCTATTCATATTTTCACAAATACCTCCAACGTACTTTAATCTAAATACACATATTCATAAATTTCTTATTAATCAACATAAAGACAAAATCAACTCAAAAATTAGTGGATAAGATCCGGAATACAACAAGTCAATAAAATCAAGTTCAAGGGTAGTCCTGGACGAAGATGGATGGACAAAATAGCGATAGACAAGCAAGATATAAATGTCCGACAGATTGGACTTCAACAGAAATGTCAAGGGATAAATTCGATTATTTGATAAAATGCTCAGCCTGTGACCGTACGCTCGTAGATGGTCGTAGGTTACGATCATATCCCATGAAACAAAAATGAATATTGTTGTAGTAAGTACTTTTTAAAGCAACTCCATATTCTATATTTTTTAAATATGAGTTTCGTTATCTGAGGCTATTATCTGCATTAATCTATAGCAATAATATTTTAAAATCATATTTAAGAAATTTAACAAGAATAAAATAGCATGAAATAGAACTCAACAAGCATGTGTCACAAAGCATGCAAGAAAAAATAATTTTGTTTTGCCTAGCATGAAAATTTTTTTTGATTTTTTTTAGTTGCTCCTCGTGTCTTTAATAAGTTATCTGACGAAAATAAAACAACTGTAAAACTCAGCCGTTTTAAATAGATAATAAAAAAATTAGTTTAAAAAATCAGGAAGGAAGTACGCTGAGGATGTGATCTACCCATAATCCAATTTTTAATATTTATTTTATTTTATGGATATCGATATTTTTTTGATGTATACCTTTATATATATTTTTATTTTCTATTATGTTATATAGTATTGCATTATATAACCCTCCCTCCCTCACCCTTCCTCCCACCCTCCCTCACCACACACAAGAATCGTAATTCATTTTGGTATATACATACAAAAAAATGAATTTTAAATATTTTTAAGGTATCTTTGTAATAAAATATTATATATATTATTAATTAAATAAATAAAAAAATCAACTATTTAATTGTTAATTTTACTATGTAATACATACACAATATGAGTTATTAAATTACTACTATAGTTTCGAGAGGAGCAGTCCCTCTCATCATCAGGTACCTATAGATAATAACAAACTCAAATACAAAATTTATTAATCTAATCGAGTAAGTCAGGGGGGCGCGCGGTGGGCAGGGGTATTCTTTCCGCAAAAAGCTCTAGGATTGGTGAAGCGGACTGAAATGTGATATTATTTATTAATGTGTTTCTAGAATTCAATTTTTTAAGGATTTCAATGGTTTCCAAACTATTTATTTCCATTTTCTATGAGGAACCGAGTGGAGTATTTTCAATTTGTGACTATCGAAAGAATGATTAGTGTTAATTATATGATTGGAAAATTCGGAGAAATTGTTATTTTTTAAGCGACGGGGATGTACTTTTATGCTTGTAATTAAGTTTCTAGTGGTTTGGCCTATATATTTTTTATCAGTCTCCTAATTAATAATTGAATAACTCATATTGTGATATTTAATTGTTAATTATGAATAAACCAGAATAGATTTAACTTTGTAGGGCATTATGAGATAAATGTAAAAAAGTGTATTTGTAATTGTAATAATATAAATAAAATAAATAAACTATTGGGTGGAGTTCATGGACCACAATATCCAAAACGAAGTATTTTAATCACACTGATTTTTGTAAAATTGTTTGAGTGTGTATACTTATGATTATAATATTAAAAACTTACTCTTGTATAGATAATTTTAATATTTCAATACAATTCTAGTTTTCGAAGACACTACTCTTTTAGTCATTAATAATTTTTCAGTCAATCTTTGGGAGCAAGTCCTCAAGAAAATCCATCTTTTCTGGACGATATACATGAACAACTTTAATACCAAATGGATAACAGTGAATGAATCTTCTTGAAACTGATTTGGCAAAAAGTTATTTCAAGTTTAATATTCGACTTAAATATAAATAAAAATCCAATAATGTATGTCTAAGATCTTATTCATCGTTCTTTGATTAAAGGAAGGTATATATAAAATACATATATGTGTATTTTATATAACATATACATATACTGTTTTGCAAATTACATGTAAATAAATGTATCTGGAA
The DNA here is from genome assembly GCA_016648135.1 of Agrypnia vestita. Classification (NCBI taxonomy): domain Eukaryota; kingdom Metazoa; phylum Arthropoda; class Insecta; order Trichoptera; family Phryganeidae; genus Agrypnia; species Agrypnia vestita. The sequence goes on from JADDOH010007041.1 coordinate 11,612, forward strand.
TATATATCATCTAATGAAATTGATTCTTTGTATTTGTCGACATTTTGATAAAAATTAAAACGTTTATTATGTGATGGCTATTTTTTTGATTCATTTTGGAAGAAGATGGACAAAAATAGCGCTTGGCCGTTACGATCGAATAAAGGAGCAATCAACATAAAAGCTTCCTTATGACTGTTTTTCTTCAGTCTAAAGTACTGAGGATAAAAATAAAAACTTTTAACGGTCTGTTTATCCGCGGACCAACTTGGTTTTTTTTCGGCTTTATTTTTCTTGATTTTTATTTAATAATGGCTGACACATAATCTTTCTTCTAATTATTTAGCTTCTAATCTTAATCTTAGCCGACACATAATCTTTCTTCTAATTATTTAGCTTCTAATTATTTACTAAGAACATCAACACAGTATTAAAAATTAAACTACATCTCTTTTAATTACTTTGAGTTTATGCGCTTCTACGATCGTCTTCATTATATCTTCAATATTCCTAAAACGGTCAGGGGCCCAAAGATTCCTAAAGGCGCTTCCATCATACCCTGTCTTATATCGCTTCCATACTTTTTGAACTATCAAAACCCGATCATATTCATACAGTATTTGCCGCGCTATATCCCTAATATTACTATAATAATATTATATTATTATATAACTATAATTTATCTGTAGGATCCCAAAAGTTAATCTTGGGAGTCGTTCCTATGGCATTCTCCTAACATGTCAGAGACGCACTAATTGAGACCTTTTTATTTATAGAATTAGTGGTCCCACGCGTAGATTCTCTCTTGTTTTGGTACTTTTCACGCAGTTCAATATTATCGAATGTTACTGCTGCTCTTAAAATATTCTTAATACATGTTGATTATATTTTTAATTGAATTTAATTTTTATGATTTATTTTTAACGCTTGCGAGAAACACATAAAAATACCCAGTCTTGAGAGAATCATCTAGATACACTGTAACATCACTGGGAATTGAAGTAGTGTCGTATCTACTGGACCACGAGAGCCACCATGATCGCCCAATCCAGATAGTAGTCTGATTAATTACATGTCATAAACAGGTCACTTATATTGAGCATCAATAAACATACACAACCTACTGTTTATTTATTTTTTTATACAACATACTGATAACTTATTCAACATAGGGAGATACTATCAACAATATAGAATTTACAGAGAAAATAAAGTTACATATTCGTAATGATATAATTAGATTAAGCAAAATCAATGCATTTATCATTATAAAAATAACTCTGAAATTAAAAAGATGTTGAGATTTTAATTGGCTCACCGAAAAATCATAGACTAAAGATAAACACAACGATTTTCTTAAACAAAATCTTAATTGAAAGCTTGCCAAAATCCTTTAAAAATAAAATAACATATAACAAAGATAATCCTAGAAATTCAAATGAAATAAAAATAATAAATAAAATAAACTCTCAAAATTGTTGATATTTCACAGGACTAAAGAAAACAATAATCTACCAGAGAACGTAAATAACGAATAACATTAGCATGGTATGCAAACGTCACATCACAGAATAAAATAGAATTATTTAATAAAATTTAATTAATTTAATTAAGTTACCATCACGCCGTTCCCCCGCGAGAATAGGCAGAGAGGAAAGATCACCATACATCTTCTGTCCTGACACATAACTCTGGCATCAAACACATTAATACATCAACGCATACAAGCTTGACAATTGAAGCCCCTACTATGAACATCGTACAGTATCTGGTTAATCTGGTCATGCCACGTCTTCCGCAATCGTCTTCTCTTTCTGGTGTCGTCACCTCTTGGGTTTTTAATTTATCTAATATTATTTCATGATAAATTGTAAGTATTATTAACTTAATAAATAAATAAAAATGAAATAAATAGAGAGGGGGAAGATCGAGACGCAAATGATCCGGATCCACAAGAGACAGCGCCCAGCGACTACGGATGCAACCCGTAAATATGTTTAAATTAATGTTTTTTAAAATCTTCAATTATTTTAAAAATCAATGAAAATCCCACTCACGCCGTTATGTCTATCGCTTGTTTTCTGTCTCTGTCCGTCCGGGTTAACCTCTCTGTTTTGTTGCGGCTGTCAAAACGGCAAGTAAAGAAAACATTTTTAACACGACTGGACCACGACTGCGATGTTAATGAGTATGGCACTTCGTAGTATCTGCGTTATGGACTTTTAGCTCTGCTAGGCCGTTCAAGAATAATAAAATTAAAATGACATAACCGGTCAACACATTTGTGTAATAAAAGTTTTAAAATGTGAAATATGAATAAAATTTGAGTATTTTCATGCAAATGGCTGGGACTCGTTACATAAACCCATGTATTCACTAGGGGAGAAATTATCCCTCAATATCACGCGCGGCATAGAGTCTACGTGACGTTGCAACGTCGCGCACTGTTTCGCGACGTCGCGCACAACATAGCACCGCATTTCTACGTGCCGCGGCAACGTTGCCATGCGCACGGTTCCCGAGCGAGCTCACCGCGACATAGCGCCGCGCATCAGTATGACGTGGTATGTTTACAAGTGAATGCGCATGCGCTGTAACTGTATACCACTCAACATGACATTAGTGTGGGGGAAACGAGATTGTAATCCAACTGATCGAGCTCTATTTGAGCTGTAATTGCAAATCTGATGTGAGGCCCAACAGCGTTCCTTAATATTGTGTCTTGCTTGGCTATGGAAGGCCCAATTATTTGAAATAAATTTTCAAAATCATTGTCATTCAAGTAAAATTGACGAAAGATGCGCCAGACATTCGAAGATCGCATAGAATATCCATCCTTCTTTCTCTTTACAGTAAATCATTTTGCACCCACCACCTTCTTCTTCTCTTTTCGATAAACTCGTTAGAATAAATAGATACGCAGCACTAATCATCATAACCTCTTCGGGCGACATTTCCGCGACATATGAGTTCCATATGATATGTGAGTCCCGGTGCGTACACGTCAAATGACCGCGTCATTGTCCCCGAAACATGAGCGTATATGTTGATGCGACATGCCGCGCGGAATGTTGCGCTATTTGTCCCCTAGTGAATACATGGCTTAAAACAATTTCACTGCAACTTGAAGCGGTGGTTTCAATAAAATAGGGGTGCAACATAAATATACGAAATGAAAACATTTTGTTTTCCTTTTTGATAGGAATGAAATAAACATTCCTTGGAGAGATGGCAGCTCGGTGTTGTGCGCTACGCTTTGAGTAGTGATGTTTAGTCAGTCGTACTGTAACGTAGCTACCTGTACACCTAAGCTAAATACCTAACTATAAAGTTTAATAATATAAGTTTTACGAAAAGCCCAAAGCTTGAGACTTTAAGCTACCGCATCTAGCTTTATTACGGCTTTTGGGACTTTTAAGCACACACTTTATGCTTTAAGCTACTAGATGAAAACTTAAGTCGAACTTAGAACTTCGGACGTATATTTACATGAAAGCTAATATTTTTTTTTTTTTTCTTTTTAAGAATTTATATTTTCAAAATTGGCCAGTCGTGATCTATCTAGTGGTTAGGAAAATTCCTCCTCCGTTGTGTCCGTAGCTATCCAAAATTCTTTTGATATGTGGTGAGATTCGTATTCTTATTAACGCGACTAAACTAAAATAGATCGAATTCTTACCTAACTATGGAAATAACAAACGCACGTAACTAATCCGTACTCGTCCTTCTAGAAACCGCTCTAGAATTCTACAGTTTCGCCTATATGAAAGTTAGCCGATATCGTCCACGTCCGGAGTCGGCCTAAAAGCCAATTATATGCGGCGTAGCCGAGGAATAAACGCTAGTAGCAAAACTCCCCTACATTGTACCGCCATAACTATAATACCACCGGGGTTAAAATACTGTAATATAAAACAATACAATCGTTGCCAAGTTAACGGCATACGCTAAAGATTCCGCCCGCTTTGATTATCAACTTCTCATAATAGTAGCTTAGAACAGTGTCAGCACAACCACATGCGGCACCCATTTATGACAGATTTACAAGATATAATAGCATACGTTATATTCAAAACACAAGTAAGAAACCTACCAATAGCGCATCCCACGTTGTCCGATCTGCTCAATCTGTTCATAGTACATAGTAGAGGAAGACAAACATATTTATATTCACAACAACTAGGCGCAACAGAGGCTCAGGGCAAGCTTTGTCTGACATTATCGCAGCCCGAGATTCTAAGGGAATGGAAGACACAGATTTGTAAGTGAAATTTAAGAAGTGTCTAACCACTTCTGTTCAAACGTGGATTCTAGATGCCCCCCCCCCTGTAGGGGGGAGGGGAATGCGGCCCCAGAGCATCGCCGCATCCGGTGGTTAACTCCTGTTTAGACATAACCTCCCACACTAAGCTGCAGACCAAGATCAAGCCGAGACTCTATTGCTCCTGCTGGAATCCCCCGAAGTCCTCGCTTCCCGGCGACAAACATATCAGGAAGAAATCCCGCGTCTGATATTAAGGTTTGTATATTATCCCGCGGGGCAGTCAAATTGACTGGTGTATATGATGAGGATCCCACGTTGCGGCTACATGAGCCGGATTATTATGATGTTTACTGCTGATTAAAGGGCTGAATGAACTAACTGGGTGACTGGAAAAGACTCTCCCTTGAGCGCGTCAGTCAGAGCCATGTTAGCATCGCCAAATATAGTTGATGTGATTGATCCCACGGTGTAGTCTTATTGACTAGAGATATTAAATGATGGTAAAACAGCATGATTATTACAGTTGATTGTGAAGTTCCTGATATGTTTCTCGCTGGCCGGGAAGGGAGAACCCCGAAGGTCTCTGTATACAGCAAGTTAGAAAAGGTGGTGAATGATGAGAATGATGATGTTAGTAATGCCATCGTGCTCCTGAATGCGGTCCCGATCATAAAGTTGATTGTTAAACTGCTGACAGATCTCGTTCATTAAAGCGGTCCCGAGCATAAGTATTGATTGTCGAACTGCTACCTGCATCTTATAATTTCTCGTTCATGAGGAACGTCCTATCTCGTCCTTGTGTACGGAGTTATTACATTCACATACATTCATAACCAGGGCCCGAGCTCGTCGCACCAAGGGGACTGAAAAGACGTGAGAGGTTCTTCCCCTTAGATGTTAGAGGGGTAACCGCATCAAGACCTTCAGACCATCCTGTAATTCTTGGCTTTAAAACCCAGTCACAACCGGGTAGATACGGTTAAGATGGCCCTACCTAGTCTCTGACCTAAGGTGTCTCTCCAATCTAATCAGACTCCATAGCCGAGAACGCGCGCTCCGACATTCGACCCTGTCTTGCCACGCGAGTAGATCCAACTTCATCTTTTTCCACAATCGAAATTCAGCCTCCCAAGATCACGGGGCGTGAAAGACGTACGACTCCTCGCCTCCCGACCATGAAGAGACGAACTTCCCCATTCGGTTCTCGTTCATTATCCCATTTATAATCCCCGCGTGCCTAACCTTAAGAGTCTAGCGCCGGTAATAAGATCTCATTATGCTACGTTGGAAGTTAATATTGCACAACCGGGCGGAATACCTATTTTCCGCGAACCTATTCAATTTGTAAAACGCAATAATATATATTTATATCTGTTAGTAAAACGTTTGAAATGCAGAATGCACGTATGATGACCTCGCTTCTATCCTAAAGATAATTAAGATATAATCCCGACGTTACGTCCCGACATCAGTACTAATTTGTTTCCGCGTCCGTTACCGTCGGCTCTGAACCCACGTAATGAAATGAATAGTGACCATGTGACAATGACAAATTATATAGCACGAACATTCCATTTGTTACACATAAGAAAACATCAGGAATAAATAATATTAAAGGTTCTTATCTTAGTTCTGTAGTTGGTCTGCTTCCGAGATGGCATCCAGATCCGAAGTCATATAACGGGTCCTCTCCAAAATTGAGCAATTACCAGCGCCTGTGTAGCCCTTCATTTCCCTTGTATATATATTTTAATATCAGCGCCTGTAAAACTGTATTAGATCCTAGAAACAAGAAAACTATTCCCTCTACGCCGAGCACATACAGAACATAAACCCCTTCAATCTTGTTCATCCACGGTTAAGCAAAAAGGCGAAAGAATAGTAATAGTAAAAGGTCCGAACAGAAGTTGAAGTTCTCTGTAAACTGTCCATATCCTCTAGTAGCGCCTGTGTTTTCCAATAACAACTTTCCAGTCATGTATTTAACATAACGCCCTCCTTGTGTGTATGTGTGCTGCAATATCTGCCATCCAGTTAATGGTTCCCAAAATAGTGTTTTCCTTGTATATATATTTCAATATCAGCATCTGTAAAACTGTATTAGATCCTAGAAACAAGAAAACTATTCCCTCTACGCCGAGCACATACAGGACATAAACCCCTTCAAACTAGTTCATCTACGCCGTACAGTGATTTCACATGCAGACATAAACAATATAATTACAAGTATGCTTGCGTCCCGCCGACTGGACGCCTGTGTTTTCCAATAACAACTTTCCAGTCATGTATTTAACATAACGTCCTCCTTGTGTGTATGTGTGCTTCAATATCTGTCCATCCAGTTAATGGTTCCCAAAATAGTGTTTTCCTTGTATATATATTTCAATATCAGCACCTGTAAACCTGTATTAGATCCTAGAAACAAGAAAACTATTCCCTCTACGCCAAGCACATACAGAACATAAGCCCTTTCAAACTAGTTCATCTACGCCGTATAGTGATATCACAAGCAGACATAAACAATACAATTTCAAGTATGCTTGCGTTCTCCCCCACATTGGTGGAAATATTCGCATTCGTATTCACCGAATAGTAGGCCTGATATTCGTATTCATGAAGGTAGTATTCGTTGCATCAAGGTTATTATATTTACAAGTATGTTCAAGTTCCCCCACCTTGGTGGAAATATTCGCATTCGTATTCACCGAATAGTAGGCCTGATATTCGTATTCATGAAAGTAGTATTCGTTGCATCACTCTCAATAATAAAATCATATAGATAAATAATTACGGTAACTCATAAAAATATGACATTACTTATATTAGACGAACAAAGCAAAACAATCTGTCATATAAGAAAATAACGTGATCACGGAAGACCGAAGGTTAACTACCCCTGAACAAACCGCGAACTGCCCACAATAATGGCAAATGTTGTAGAAACATTTCAAATATCTAATATTGAATGAGTAAAAACAATGTCATATGAATAACTATCGCGATTACGGAAGACCGAAGGTTAACTACCCCTGATCTAACCGCAAACGACCCACAATAATGGAATATGTTGTAAAAAAAACATTTCAAATATCTAATATTGAATGAATAAAAACAATGTCATATGAATAACTATCGCAATTAAGGAATATATACAATTCGAAACACGTCTTTATAAGAACTTGATAGGAACAAATCGTGTTTTCAACGATTGCCTAATGATACGCAATACAAACATGTAACGAGCTCAAACAAACCACACATTCACGTTTTAATAAAATAAATATGTAATCCAGATGCATTTCTAAAATATATTGTTTGTAGGAAATTCCTCGTACGATTTGAACCTATATCACGCCTACAATCGTGATATCAAAACACATAATTAAATTCCGAATTATCCCCAAAATAATACAGATCATATAGAAATCCGTGTATTCAATCGCCAGTATAGATAACAAAGCATTCTTTTGCATAAGGATACATCCGCCCTGAAGAATCTCTCGTACATTCCGAACCTCGCGACATTGAATATACATAATTATTCTGAATTTTTAAATCCCACAAACAAACACGAAACACCCTTCGTCAGTAAAGTATTCCATTTTAAAGCCTTTATATCTTTGGTAATATATGAATATCAAATTTAAGTGATTTTTCATATGAACAGCGACAGAATTATATATTTCATAAGCGTTATGCAATAATTTGAATAACTATCACAGTCGCCATATTACGATTTCTTGTATATTGAATCTGAAGCGCGTATAGTAATAATTATCCCTAGGCCCAAAATACGTAACAAAACAATCCACAACATGTATCAATAATTGTTACGATCCAGAAAGTTCTAAATTGAATACACGAAAAAGGCAATAGAAATAAATAATATTGAAAATGCTTAGCTGTATCGTCGAGTGTTGCTGCCTCTGTGACTCACTGATGGTATTTCGGTCCTCTCTCCACAAGAGCCTCCGGCCAACGTTGATGCTGAAGAAAGAAGGGCGATCCTCGAATTTGTATGGCTTATATAGTCTATATTTCTCGCCATTTTGACTCCAACCGACGTGTAAAGGTAAAGTCTAACTCAGAAAGCCTCTGATTCGCCGAATTCGTTCCGCGGATCCACGTTCCTGATTGGCTCGCTTCATCAGAATCATATAACATAAAGCCCGCTTTACACGCCCGCGTGCAGAAATAATAACGCTCGCCCGCACCTACTTATCCGGCAGATAGATATTTTCGTATAAGCTTCAGCAATGTCTATTTGAATAGGCCAATATCGTTACAGTACCAACTCCATTACAAATTGAACATATATCGTAATTTTGTAAACAAATATCGGTTTCCCAGTATCCTTAAAACTAAAAATGATTTCATTTCAGGTGATAAACTTGATTAAAGTATCAGTATCGTACCATATTGTTAATTAAGTGTCAAGGATGTATAAATGTAGATGAGGTGAAGGTTTTATGTCAGGACAGAAGAGTATGGCGCTCTATCCTCTCTGCCTAACCCCAGGGGGAAACGGCGTGATGGTAAGTTAGTTAGTTACTTATAAAGAACCTATAATACTTCCCGTTATACTTACTAATTTATATTATTTTTCTTTACGTCTGAGGTCTACAGGAACTAACAAAAAAGGCCAAAGATCAGAGGTAAACGGGAACTAACTAACGATGTTTTCGTTAGAATTTTCAATTGAATTAATTTTTGTTGCATCCAATACACAATTTGAACGCAACGATCTTACCTAGCGCGTGATGTAGAGATGGAGATTAATAATTGATTAAAGAAGCGTTGATATGATATTTATAAGGTCATCCCAGTTTACAGGCGAAGTAAAGCTGCCCGAGATTCCCCGCCTCGGATGGCAGCAGCCCCCTGACCGGTCGCCCCCCCGACCCAATTATCGCCCGAGTTTCCATGCGGCACTTTAATTTTATGTAAGTTGCAGTTACTCCACCCCGAGCTCACGAAAAGCTGTTTAAATGAACGTTCTTAGCGAAGGAAGATGTCGTTTAGGATAATGGCTAATGAGAAAGAACAATTATTATTACACTTACTGAGATAATATATAACGAAACTTTTTTACTGTCAACATTTTACCGTACGGGAATCAGGTACAACAATTTTACTGTATACTGTGACGCTTACAAAAGACTAATATTGTGTCTCGGGGATAACCGTACATGTATGATTTGGTATTTCTACTCTGCAAAAGAAGTAGAGTCATATTTTATGAATTAGCACTCCAGCTCTGGGCTGACTCTAGGGTGTCGATCTATATATTAAAAGGTGCAAAGTTACGAAATGCGGATTTTACACAAACAACGAATATGTATTTCGTATTTACGCAACATTAGAAATGAGTCTCGGGGCATTTTTATCCGTGTTTACATAATCTTAACACAGGTTTACATACGATTTACCGGATTTACATACATTTTAAAAATACTATCGATATTTTTTTGCTGTACACTTAAAGATGTCCTTAAAAGATTAATATATAATAAAAGTAGTGCGATTTTAAGTTTCTTTCAGAGATAATTATTTTTACTTTTCGACTATCTGCGCGGCTAATGCTATTTGCTGCTTTACAGTGTGGTCGGCTATGGTGGCCGCTTGTGGCTGGTAGTGACCGCTGTACGGCCATTAGTGTCTACAATCAATCACCTGTCGATGGTTGATGCCAAAAGCCGGCCACTACAATTATTTTTTTCGTATTTCTCAAAACAAAACACATTTTAAGAAAGATATTCTAGTTTCTTCTTCAAAAACAGCAAAATAATTTTGTGGTGACATTATTAATATAATAAATAAAAATAAACTTTTCACCACTTCTGTATTAAAAAATATCAACATATTTCAGAGTCCATGGCCTCTTTGTATACAATTAGATCCTGACGAAGGAATACAATTATATACAAAGATATTCTATATATATTCAAGAACTAAATTTTGAGAAAGATCAAAAACAATAACGGAAAGTCGCATAAAGTCGGTAAAATAATTTTGTATTTTTGATTTTTGGGGACAGTTTTCCTATAGAGACATATTTGCACTCTATGCCGTGTCTTCAAATTATTATTGAACTGGAAAATATAAAAAAATATAAAGATAAATGATGTACAAAACACTTACTTTAAAGACATGAATATGACGGTTTACTAGTGTATCAGACAATGCTTACTGTACGTGCTTTCATAATATAAAGTCTGCGACTTGATTCAAACTGGTGTATAACATTTTTCAAACTAAAATTAGCTTCTTCTTCAAATGTAATTAGCTTTTTAAACTGATAAACAATTAAATACTTCCACATATTGTCCAGTGCCTGACATATAAAAGTATGTGGCGAGATTCAATTTTAAAACAGACAATTTTAAAACACATATAGTTATGTATATTAAAATTAGTAAAAGTGTATAAATATTGAATAAATTATTTTAATCAGTAATCAGTAGATAATATTTAATGAGTATAATATTTTTTAATATTAAATAATATCTGCACCTGAAGGTTAAAACAATTTTAACTTCTCGCTAGTTCACACGATTTCGCCTTTTTTTTTTTTAGCTGGCAATGGAAACATGTTCAATACTTACACTTACATTATTTGTAGAGCATTCATATTTTAAGATTATTGATGGACCTGCACTAACACATCTACAAACAATGAGTTGAGCATTTAAACATTGTCTATTTAATTACACTATGAATAAACTTAGTCAAGCATACAACTTTTATCACAACGCGGCATAGCAAGTCTATATACAAAAAAATATATTTTCCTATTTATCTACTTCTTCTTTTGGTTGTGTTAGAACTATCTTCTGTGTGATATGGATGACCAGCTGCCTCTCCATAGTCTCGGTGGTCTTATGCCGGCAGGTGTCTCGTCTTACCTATTCTTATATTTATCCCATTTATCAAATTGATTAATGCCATTCAGGAAGGTATAGTATCTGTTCTTTATTGAAGATGAATAATATGGTAAAAATATTAGTTGGAGATATGATTTCAAATATATTATTATGTACATAGTATGTGCTGTGCACCGCCTTACATAATGTGGATAAGTTCAAACAAACCACTTTCATTAAATCGGCGTTAAGAGAATTGTAGAGGAAACATTGCCCTGATTTGTCCTGATTTATATTTGATTCGCTAAGGATCGAAGCTCGGGAAACAAAGGGACGCGGGGAATAAACAATAAACAAAGAAAAGGCATAAAAAGGTCGGCGGACTGTTAACTCCTCGGGGAATTTAGTTTGCACCATTTGTTTAGCCTTCACTCAAAACCCTTTTCTCCTTAGCAAAGCCAATTGGAGCACCCTGAATGAGTGCCATTACTAACCCTAAAAAGCGTGCAGTGAGGTTTCGAAAGGTATTTTAACATTATTCATTCAAATCCGATGAAATATATACAGGATTTTTTTAATAAAAAAATATATAAAGCCTATGTATAAGCAGAAAATAAAACATGTAATTTCATAAAGTTATAGAGTTTCGAAGAAACATAAATTGCAGAAACAAAATATTGTTAAAAATTGTTAATAAATCTTGGTTCTCAAATTTTACGGAGCTCGCTCTTCACCGCTAGTGACAATCCGCTGCGAAATGGCTCTTTTTTTTGTCCGTTTAACAAAGAATTACAGATTATTCGGCTGCGCTTTTGTCAGAAAACATCCACAGATATAAGCGATCATATAAATTTTTAGAAAACTGACACGATTGTGTGGAAATTTCTGTAAAGTTAACGTGGAAAAGAAAATAATTTCACTATTTATTTATTTAGCTCGATTTACTTTTCAAAATTTCCAAAACAGTGGTTACGTGTTGTATTGATCTTCGATAAATCAAGTGCCTTGTTGTAATTTCAGTTATTCACGCCTATTCTAAAATACCTCCAACCCTTTGCGATGTGTAATCCATCGTGTTTTTTATGTTTTGGTGGATGCCACTAGCTAGACACGCGCGACTCTAAGCTTTATCCTAAGGTGGACTTCGGCCGTGCGCTTTCAACAGTTGGCAAACGAAAGCTAGCCACTTTCACTAGCGACCTTTACGAATTGAATACAATAAAACCAACTACCAGTAAAATCACATCTGTGATTTACGCGATAGTTAAATTAAATTGTAAGGTGGAGTAAGCACTTGAATAGGCAGATGTACGTGCTATAATGTCCAATAATTTAATTATTTCTTGCAAAAAACTTTTCTATACCTGTATATTCACCATTAAATATTTAAATTTATCTTGGAAGTGTTGATAAGCAAATGTTCGTAATATAAATATATACCAATTCTAGTCAGTCAATTATCAAAATGAATGATATGTAATATTACCATAATGACAGGTGATAAGGATTCTATGTGAAAAATTCAAAATATTATAAAACAACTGGATCCATCGGAAAGTCTAAGAAAACATTATAAGGATAATTTCAATGTATCGTGACCTTCCGGTTAGTAACGAAACTTCGATGGAGGTATCTTTATGTCCAAAATATGTGTGTTTATAAAGTGCAAAATTATTATCAATTTATATTTTAAAATGTATTACACGCAAGATATATGTACGTATATTCAGTGAGCTCAAAGAGTCATCGATGCAAAAGTTAGCTATACATCAACAAATTGGTTTCAAAGCATACTAAAAATAAATAAATCTCTTTTCTCTCGAATTTTAGCTATAATTTTATTAAATATTTGCGTTACCTTACTTCGGAAGGTTAATATGTTTTTTGCTACCGTAATGAAATATGTAATTGAGTTTGCATGATGATTTCACATTATTTTAATGTCTTAACTTTATTTCTCATTCCGCCAAAGAATGTTAATTTTCCCAAGTTTTAATTTCAGTGTTTGTAATCACCAGAGACGTACAGTAAAAATAAGAAGCATGAATTTTTCCTGAGCTTATATTTTGAAGAGAAACCGAAATAAGAGATAAATCTCGTAATATTCCTATCACAATAATTAACACAAACAACTTATATGGTGAAAGAAAAAGAGACTATGTTGTGCCACGAATCATAAATAAACAAAATAAATAATTCTTCGATATGTTGTAAAAATCCATTGGCCTCGAAAAAGTCTAAAGTGAAGTGAAGAAGATAAGTGAAAGAGTACTTAATACTTAGTTTTAACAGATGTGTAATTTTTAATATTCATACAAAAAATGTAATACTTAAAAATAATTTTAAAAAATTAATTTGTTGAACTATTTAAAAGGCAACCATGCCGTAAAATCGATGTGCAATTTGAAAAATTAATATATGTAGGTATATCTATAATAAACAAAGAAAATAAATATTGAAAAAAAAAGAAATATTATCTAGATTTTAATATTTCATAGTATTCTTGCAGATGAATATTTAATTTCAATTTTTTTCTTCCAAATATGTATTTAAATAAAAGTCATTCTTCTTGTTCTCACTGTGCGCCCTTGGTCCGCCAGGTAAAATCACTTTTAAATCATATAGTCAGGCTTTACTCCCGATAGAGCCATAGGGAGTCTCTGGAAGGATGTCCTTCAAGATGCTAAGGACACGCCGAGGACATCTTGAAAGTCAGCGTGTCGCTGAGAAGTAGCTTGAAGTTCATTTTTCTAGACAGCAGCATCCAACACCACACTCCGTATCTCCCTGTGTCATTTTATTTATTTTTATTTAAAGATTCTGGTGACATATATCACCGGTTATATAACCGGTGTCTAAAACTTACCCTAGAACAGAGACAAGATGAATTCTATGAATAAATGGAATAATTTAAATTATTTTCAACATACCCACAGAACGGCAGCATAACAGTGCTTCAATTTTCAAAATTTCGACGCTATTTAGAATCCAAATTGTTTACAAAATGTACAAATTGGTGAAATATATCTTTAAACTAAAAATACAGCTTATCTACATTTTAAATAAAATTTAAAATATCTATTATTCTGCAAAAGGAGATACACGATATATTGGGATGGTGTACATAAGATACAAATACAATTTCTGTGTTAAAAATATACTGTAAACGTGTTCTCCAGTAAATACAAAATGTATACATAAATATTCCATATTAAACTAGCTGTCCTTACCCGGCGTTGCACGGGTTAAGGATTAAGTTTAAAATAAATTTGCGAGGCTTAACAAAGGTTCGATTTGAGTGGTATAGATTTGCATCGAAAAAATATAAGCGGAGGGGAAGGGTTAAAATAATAGGGGGGAAATGTCGCATGTATGTTACCCGCCGAGTCTTAGCGAATAAGTTTCCAAATGTTGAAGTCCGATCGGCCGAAAGGTACAGATTTACCTAGAAAATATATCAGTGGAGGGGAAGGGTTAATTCCTTAATAAGTTTACAAATTTTGAGTCCGATCAGTCAAATGGTACAGATTTGCATCGAAAATATATCAGCGGATGGGAAGGGTTGAATTAATAGGGGGGAAATTTCGAATATGTTACCTGCCGGGTCCTAGAGAATAATTCTCCAAATTTGAGTCCGATCGGTCGAAAGGTACAGATTTATCTAGAAAATATATCATGGAAGGGAAGAGTTAAAAGAATAGGGGGAAATGTCATGTATATTTCCCGCCGAGTCCTTAAGAATAAGTTTCCAAATTTTGAGTCCGATCGATCAAACGCTATAGATTTGCATCGAAAATATATCAGGGGGAGGGGAAGAGGTATGAGAATAGGGAGGAAATGTTGCCTATGTTACCCGCCGGGTCCTAAAGCATAAGTATGCAAAATTTGAATCGAATCAGACAAACGGTGTGGATTTGTATAGAGAACAGACAGACAGACATTGAGTTTTATAGGTATAGATTGTACAAAGATATATGTACTTTTTATATTATATATTATACAATATAAACGTTTATTTTTGGATTCGGTTTTATTTTTCTTTTATGTTTAATTTCATAGCAGATATATACTTTTTATATTTGGAATTCAAAAACAAATCATTATTCTCAAACAATTAAAATTCCTGGAATTTAGTACAATACCACTTTTTCAATTACTGTCTTTTGTATTTCATCACCGCCTTAATAATTTATCTACCGTTCAACTGAAACACAAACCATCTTTATCAAAATGTGTGTAAGATAAACACACGTGTAGCCTTTAAAATTATCCCTCTTCGCAATCAGCGCGGCCGCATCCATGCGTATTGCCAAGTGGTGAAATTATACAACAATAATATTCAAATATATGTTTATTTTAAACAGAAGCCGGATGCGGAATACAATGATATTCCACATTAAGAAAACTGCGTGATTATTGAGTCGACACAATATATAAATAGGTTAGTACTTATATACCTATAAAACTCAATGCCTGTCTGTCTGTTCTCTATACAAATTACACCGTTTGACAGATCTAGCCCAAATTTAGCACACTTGTTCTTTTAAGAGACCTTGTAAAAACAAAGGCATCATCTTTTCTCCCTCCTTTACCCCACTCCCTTGCATAGGTATAAATATAACGCACTCCAAAATAAGTTTAATACTATCCATTTAACATTTTGCTACTCCTGTGTACTTCCCGGCTCCTTGCGAAAACAAAGTAAACCTTTAGGACCCCGCGGAAAAAATATAAACTATTCCCGCTTTCCCTGATAACCACCCCCTCCCCATTATATTAATATTTAATAAAACATTGTAATTTAGGATTTAACGAAGAATAATATTGTCAGTCTACGTAAAAGAGTCTACGGAAAAGAGTAGTTTATACGCATTGGTACAAAAATTCGAAAATGCATTTCCGAGAGTTTTCCGAGTTAACATAGAGACGTCAATATTTTCATTGTTTTCCATTGAATTATTAATTAAAGAATCAAAAACACTAGAAAAATAATAACCTTCCCTTCACATTTGCTTATTTTTAATAAAAATAATTTTCTCCTTACAAAAATAAGTTTATTTCTTCTGTTCTCGGTCAATTTTATTTATATATACCGTGAAGAATGAACCGGTTAAACCAGTATCCAGAAAAGTTTTAAGGGAAAGTTTAGTTTAGATCCCAAGTACACAGAGCCTGCTCGCTGTTTCGAATCATAACATACTAATAGAATAATTACAGTCTAGAAATTGCCTAATATTTGACTCCGTACGGATTGGCTCATAAATAAAGACCAATATTTCAAAACAACTCCTTCAGTGGCTCGCAGCTCTGGGGTTCGGGGGTGGGAGGTGCGGGAGAATTAAGGCAGTTATGTGTAAATTATTAAACTCGGCGCAATATGAGGAGATTTATTAGCATTTAGCATTCAGAATGTAAGCGACAAACGTCTCACTTCACAATCATATTGTATTGCGGTCCCCGTTTGTAGGTAGGTGGGGGGGGGGGGGACCTACGCTAACTGTTGACTGAATTTATGATTTCATTACAAATTGTTGTCTTACTATTTGAACAGAAAGCAAATTTCATAACACAAAATTATCATTTCAACTACCCGCGAAATATTTTGTATTGTGTCGTTGTATTCATCTGTACACTTGTTCCATACTAAAAGCTTTCCGAATCAATTTTATAAATTCCTAGTGCGTCCTCTAGATTGATTTCCATTTTGCGGATACCATTTAAGAAGATCATTGCTGCGGGATGTAAAATTTTCCGATCATCGCCAAGTCTGGTTAGACAGACGAAACAAGGTACAGAGGGCGAAGATAAGAGGAAGATCGACAAGAGTGGTGAACCACGAGGAGACTTATATCTACCAGTGGATTAAGGCACAATAATTATGAGGATATGGTAAAAGTATTTTAATACCTGCTTTTACTAATTAAAAGTGTACATAATGTGTGGTATAAAAGCAAAGGCAGTAAGTATCCAAAAAAAATCGACAATTCAGGATCGCAGTCATCGAGAATTACTAATTTATAATGAACTGAATTCAAGATTTTAAAGGAATCATGATTTTGGAAGGGATATATACCTATGCATAAAATATAGAAATTAGTAGATTTTAAATTAGTAATCTTCGGTGGCTGCATTTAAAACAATCTATTTAATTTTTTGGATATTACTGCCCTTGCTTTTATACCCACTTGATTAGATGTTCCATTTTTGAACCATTCAAAATTATTTATTTTATTTTGGTAGAAAGAACTCAATAATTCAAGAGGCGCTCATAAAATTTTATATTAAATTTATTTCTACGTTACAGATATAGTTAAGTAAAAAACTGATAAAATAATTTTTGAATATAATATTTTTTCGAAAGTTGAATATTATTTCAGGTAGTCTTTTAAACTTCATACTCTAAGTAAGATGTAATATTCTCCAAAAACTTTCTAGATACTTGTGTATCAATATTATTTTACACCAATTTAAATAAGTCAGCAAGCATCGTTTCTAACAATGAATATATTTTTGCATACATATTTATAATATGTAAATATTTTACCGTTTCCCATTGACCCAATTTATGGTAGTCACGTCTCTCACAAAGTATGCAATTTATTTATATAACAGAACTTGCGCAGCAAACTGAATGGAGCAAATGCGAAATCGAAACTTTTTCAAACGTATCGACGAGGTAATGTCTAAATAGTTTGTTGTTGCCTGCGATCTGGTTGCAAAGGAAGCTGCGCTAAACTTTGGCAGGAGTATTGTATGACCCGAGCAGACTTAGTCTTTTGCTTATTGAATTATTATTTTAGACTTCTTCTTCTTAAAATTAGGCAATCCGCCCTTAAAGAGTGATTTGTGCCATTTTACAAATTAAATATGAGATGATGCTAAGAAAGGGTATGATTAATTATATATTTGTCATTTATTAACAAGAATTTTGATATAATCGCTATCAGATTAGGTGAGTTCATAGCAAGAAGATGACAAATATTGGTTGGGAGTTGAAATTTGGCCTCGATCAGCTAATTGTAAAGGGTATTAGAGTTCCGCAATGGGCAGGTAAAAAACATGTGATCAAGGTCTCCTCCGAACCACACTCACATATCGGACTGTCGACTATGTTTAGTCTGAACAAATGAGGAGCTACTAGACAATGGCCAATTCTCATTCTAGAGATTATGGAGATAGTTCTTTTGGAAAGCTTTTTATTACTAAACCAGGGTTTGCTAGAAATATTTTTCTGTATACTTTTTAAACGCTTTCCTCTGTGGTCACTTGTATCAATGATATACAATGATATCCAGATGTCTTAGGTACGCTTTTTAACACTGTTTACCCTATCAATCATTGGGCATAAAAAACGCTGGGTATTATTTTATTGAAGCACACTTAATTTGATTGTACCTATATTTTTTGCGCCACTGATAAAAATTTCATAATGGCGCAGAACTAATGTTCATTGTAGATGACGGGTTGTAATTGCGGGGGAAGCATATATTATTTTAATAATCACCGGTGATTTGTCACTACGATATATTTTGTGGCAATTTTGTTTAGTTTACAAGTCTCGTTATATCTCCCTTATTATACTACTTATTATGTCAATGTGTATTAGATCTAGCCCTCGCTTCAGATCACGCTGGAGGGATCCATTGATTCTTGTCAACTCTATCAGTAATATTTCCTTTCGTTTCTGAATTTTGATTAAAAATTGTTTCATAAAATAATTAAAATTTATTTTAAAATAATTGCATAATATGAATTCAACTTTGATAAATATTTCACAATGCTTAATTTATTTGTGCGCAAGATGTTTATCGACAAATGTTATACCAGAATAGCAGTCACATACGTAATCACATGTACCTTTTAAATAGTAGGGAAATCTGTATGAAATATTATTGTGAAGAATGTCAAAAATTCAGGCATTGTATGCAAATAAGTAGAAAACATATATTTTTATAAGCCCACTATTTCAGCTAAGAGCCCAATTTTATTAAAGTTTTTTTAACTGCACAAAGTCACTGGAAATGAATACACCTGAATATTGTTCTTTAATTCACACTAAATCTTGCACTAGTCACAGAAAATCTTCTATCCTATCTAGAATTTCTGATTCACGCCATTTGTATCGCTCTGATTACTATGGAACACTTCTCACACGTCAGTAGAATCCGAACTGAAATCGCTCGTTAAATTTACTGTCGCTTGGTCATACTGAATCACCCCATTACCTTCTGTGTACGCTGAAACGTCGTCTGTTAACAACTACACAGCGCAGTACGTTCCCGTGTACAAGGAACCGTGTTCTAGTTGTTTCGTGAAGCTGATAGATTTTGCTAGACCTCTGTAGTCATTTCCACTTTAGAGTAAATGTGTATAGTACTACAGTATGTAAATAGTCTATAGTACTGCAAAATCCTTGATTACGTACAATTCATGCTGTTTCTACCTTCTGGTGACAATAAAAATATGTATATGGCAGTTCACATTAAAAGCAGAGAATAATAACAATTTCAGTCACCATTTTAGCAACCTAACGTTAAAGTAATCTGACAGATTTGCACTAGATTCAAAGAGAAACGTAATTTCCGGAATAAATCAATTCAATTGTTTTCTATTCTTGTTATTCGGGAACAATCTTTTCATATTCCTGGACTGGTATTAAATTAATATTTATTATATTTTAATTGATTAATATTTGCAGGTTCCAAATTATTCTAAATAATAGTTGTACATTTAAAGGCACTTAGTTAAATATTGCTATATATTAATCCGTCGCATCAATTCCTACTGCCGATAACAATAAGACTCGGAAAATTGTGGTACTGTTCAATACGGATACTCCCATTTTGATATTGCTAACCGGACTTGAACATTGGTATTGAGATTGGTTCTACTAGCGCTGCATTCCAAGCGACCTCGTCCGCAAAGCATCCCCGCGTACATCCCGGCAGAGCAGCGGGGGATGAAACAGTTTAAGCAACAATTTACAAACAAAGTGGCGCTCGCTCTCAGCTCAGAACCGAATGCTTTTTCAGGGACGGATTCTATTCTTGAAATGATAAAATTGGTCTATTAACTTACAACGAAGCATTCACATACACAGTGTAAAACCTTTTCGTCTGCACTAAAAATAGAGCTATTTTTATTTATGAATATAGTTGTGTACAATGAGGGCAGACCCACCGCTTACCCAGGACCATTTTATAAGCAAAAGCTCCTGTATCGATTCTACCCATTTGCCGTCAGGTTGGCATTTTCTAATGCTAAAAGCAACCGTACAATCCAGCGTTGCAAAGCAGAGTTGAGCCGCACGGCTGCCATGCAAAATTTTGCCCTCATTGTACCGTCAGTTGACATCTTTATTTTTTTTTAAATACATAAACTACAATTAATAAAATTCATTAAGCATTAACACGATGTTTAAGCATATACAAAATACAAAGTAAATAATAACACAATATAAAAATACAAAGGATACACAGGATTATACAGCTAAGGAGTAAACAAGCAGGGACAATTGAGGGTATAGGAAAAAGAAAACTCCCTCTTGGGTTAAACAGACAGCACACACATAAGTACATAGAAAAATATAGTTGTGTAGGTAAAATAATGTCAAGTTAAATCGATCCATACGCAATGTTCACGGCCGCACAGTGGCGGCTGTAACAAGCTAGGTCTAGCAATAAGCCAGAGGTAGTAGTCTGTCGCTGTTTCCAAGCCGCGGTAAGTCAACATGAATGTGTAGGAAAAGGGTTTTTCTCATTATTCAGACAAATTTCCAAAAAAAATATCCCTTACTGGAGTTTAAAAGGATGCCGAGAAAAACAGTGTTGTCTATCCAGAGCAGATATCTGGAACATCGATATTCGCATGTCTCAAGATGGGCAAAAACGGAAGTAAGCACTCTTTGCAGCTCCATCCAACCACAACACTCAGTTGACCCGGCGATCTGGGAAGAAGGAAGTGTGTCTCGAGAGAATTATAATATCGTTGACTGAAATAAATAAGTACTATCAAAGAACAAAACATTTATGCGTGATGAATACGTACCAAGAGAATAAACTAAATTACCAACTCCGCGTTGATTTCTCGGTGAAAACAAAAATATTGACGACTGAAACTACGGCTGGGTTGGGGCACCCAACCGCATTATGCGATTATATTTTCTCGAACGACAACAATATTATTTGTAAAATGAGGTTCATGAAACACTTGGGAACCATTTTGAAAGCTTTCCGAATAATTTCACCTTCAACAAAACTTAATTCGAAATAAATGTTCCAAATTACTATTGTTTTGTGTTTCCTAAGTAATTAGCGCGAAGGTTTTATTGTTCGGTGTTCACGCGATATAGCCAAAGCTTCTGGAGCTAAATGTACGTATTGTAACAATTATTTTATTACGTTTTGTTCTTGAGAATGAAGATCGAGTTATGAATATTATTCTTTAAAACTTCATTAAGATTAGCGTTGTAGGCACGAAAACATTTGATTTAAGAGATACTAAATAAAAGGACCAACGCATAAAAAAATTTAAAAAAAAAGAGATATATATATATATATGATATAGATATATATATATATATATATATATATATATAGATATATGTATATATATATATATATACTCAAGAACATCAACAAAATAATTAAATTAACATTTTTGATGTATAACATAATTTTTCTCTCGCTCCGTGTTAGGGATTTTGTGAAAAAGGACGTAAATGCGTAACAAGAAATAAAAAACCGGGGAAGTGCTCGCAAGCAGCTCCGGCGTTGCAGGATCAATTGAATCGACAACTCCGCACAGACATCCGGCAGTAGATAGAACAGTGATGTAACGCTAGAGAAATTATTGACAACACCTGTTTCTGACACGGAAGCACTGTACACTACATCAAGATATAGACACCCTGCTTTCGACACGGTACTGCAATCCAGTACTTAACGTAACACAAACTTGGACACACCCTGACTTTGGTACGGTATTGCAAGGCCATACTCAACCTACAATTCATCACACACTCATCACATGAGCCCTGATGATAGACCCTGCAATGTGATCTGAAACGTCGGCCAGAGAGGTCACAGATACACGACAGAATATCCCAGAAAATTATACAAAGAAGATCCTGAACGGCCGTGAAAACCCGAGTTTTCGTTCGAGACCGAGTCAATAAAATCGAGAAAGAGTGAAAATAATGATTTACACTCTCAATTTGAATGTAATTTATGTGATTATTTTTAAATATTTATTCAATGTTTTCATACAATATGTATGACAGCACATAACCGCCATCTACGAAAATAAAGAAAAACAATATAATTGACCAAACACATTTTTTAAATAAAAATGCGAATGTAGATATATACGGTACCTACCTACTACAGCAAAATTCAATAATAAATAAATGCACGTACATTTTCTTTACTTGTATTTACTAATTAATAAATATATGTATTAGCTTTTTTTAATTTTGATGTTAATTTCCGTCGCCGCTCAATTGATATTTTTAATTGTGAGATGTCAAATGTTACACATCATATGCGACTGCTGTAAGGCTTGCTCGTTTTTCTTTTAAATGCACTCTAGGCATTGTTACCCTTATAATTCTGACCTTATTTCTTTAATATTTTATTTTGTTGTATGTAATTCGACGTTGGAGCGGGCAAGTATCGTACGTGTTGAACGGGCCACATAATATAATTGCGCTCTCTATGGCCTATAGTGCCAATAGAATCGCTTCTACATAGTTGTTACAATGGCGAACACTCTATATAATTTACTACGCTAACAGAGTCGCTCTTTTTTAAGTCGTGAGATTTCAAATAGAGAGCATCTATCACAAATGGATGTGACATATGTGCTGGTTGTAAATCTGTCACATCCAGATCGACGTCCTAGGTGGCCAATTCCACTTGTTTTAATCAAGTAATATTGTTGTAATATCTAACCACCAACTCTTTTATGTAAAATTATTAGCATGTTTTGAATTTCAGAATATAATCCTTTTCGTTAAACATCATTTTTTTATTCATCTCAACAAAATGTATCTAGAACAAATCGCCAGGCGTAGGGGTTAATGAGTTGAAACTACTTAACGAACCTTGAATAGGAACCTGACGTCATGTATTCTTGTCAGCTGACAAACCGGTTGTGTTCTCGATTCTCCTGTATGAGGAAACAATCGGACACGATTGTGTTCTCATACAGGAGAATCCGACATCGTAATAAATTGATTTTTATTTGAACCCTTAAGTACTGACGTCAATTTTTGTGTAACACTAAGGCTGACGTACGGTCTCACAGGCCCGCAATATTGAAATATGTACATTTTATGTTTTAAAAACGCTATTTATGTTAACGATCACATATCATACCGAAAAAAAAAATTTTATCCAAATAAAGAGAACATATACTTTTTCTTTAATATTAGAAAACAAGTAACTTTAAAAAACAAACTTAAAAAATATTCACTTCTAACGAAAAAAAGTCGAAAGGCTTAGTTTCTTAAAATTTAACTACAATCTGGGCAGACCTGTTTTTCGCATTGAAAACAGACACGTTTTTGCAAGAATAGCACTTGTAAGTAGATTTACGGTTAAGTTTTGTGGATACGACTTGTTGTACTTCCGAGATTTTTCTTCATTTACCCCATCAGCTCGAATCTGGGAATTTTCTGGCATGTCTACTCCCAAAACCCTTTCATATGATGATCACGTGGCAGTTTCAAATTATAAACTCTCCTTTGCATGTGATCTAACATCAGTTTTCGAGCCAGTTCTTTTGTGAATCAATGTCAATTAACGAATTATTATGTTATGTTGGGGTGTCCTTACTGCTCGAGTCGGAGCAGATTCATCCCATTTATATCAGTTCTTTCCATGGGGTATATGATTTATATTTTGATAATCGAACAATCTCCTCGTCAGACGAGGTATAAAGTTGTCCCCAACGTCATCTGCTTCAGAGTCACTAGATCCTTCAGATTCCTGCCATGAAGACATAATGCCTTAAAATTCTTCATTTGAAGGTTTTACGACCCTAACAGTCTTTGATGAGCGAGATTGCTCTAAATTAATTCTTCGCTTATTTTTAGATGACGACGCTTGTTCATTCCTTATTTTATTTAATGTTTCTGCACAAAAAACATAAAATAAATAAAATGTTGAATGAAAACATATATGTTAATACTGATGTATAGCCTGACAGACTGCGATGGATTTTCAAGTTGATCGCACTCACTTTTTCCGTGACACAAACATCACAATTGACGGCACGGTCGTAACTGAACTTGAAGCTACTGAGATGCCGACCGTAACCACACGAGGGAAAGGGGGTGATTTGACGATTTTTAACTTTAGCGCGGCCTGTGATACCGTACGTCAGTACTTGAAGGTTAATAATTTAGACAAAAATTTAAAATCAATCTAGAATTTGGAAATATTTAATTTAATTCAATTTTGCCTCATAAACTTGACGAAACAGTTGCGATATTATTTGTTAACAATATCTGTTGTTGACTTGTTGAGAGCTTTGGTTAATATAATAGAACTCCGCTGTTAAAATCAAATTTTCCAACTATTACTGAATATTTATAATAAGATCTAAGACAAAATAACTTTTGT
This sequence comes from Agrypnia vestita, assembly GCA_016648135.1. Taxonomy (NCBI): domain Eukaryota; kingdom Metazoa; phylum Arthropoda; class Insecta; order Trichoptera; family Phryganeidae; genus Agrypnia; species Agrypnia vestita. Next base: position 36,343 of record JADDOH010007041.1, read on the forward strand.
ATTTTGAAAGGTACAATAAATAATTTCTCTGGTTTTGTATTTTTCCTTTTTGTTTATTTGATTTGTATTGAACAAACAATAACAGTTTTTTAGTCAGTCAGTCTTGTAACCATCGGAAATGATCTTGGTCATATTCGACAAAAGTTAAATTTATGGGCTCCAGCTAGCAGAAGTGGCCGGCGCTATATCTTTACTCCCGTGTGCGGTTCTATTTATATTGGCTGATGTTGATATCGAAAGTCGATATCAGCATTGGCCTGATATTGACTATTGACGAGGATAAATTTACGAAATAGTTTAATTCATATAAAACGTTTAGTTAAATAGTGTTAAGCGACTTTATACATCACACAATCATTTAATCAGTAATCAATCAATTCCGTCATTATAATCCAACGTTTTCATTTATTTCTCCTGCAGCTACGACACGTTACAATACGTATGCAAAGAAAGTGCCTTGCATGCATGTCTTAAATTTTTATTTTATTTTTAATTTTACATTTTAGTCAAATAAAGTTTAGGGCAAATAATGAAACTAAACAAACTATATTACATTTCGTTATTGTTCCACTTATTACATTTGTTTAATATCTGAACTCTACTTAAACCCGATATCCTTTATGATATAAAATATCACGTATTTAGTACTTACCTTCGTGCACTTTGAGAAGATAACTGATAAATGTGGATATCTCGGCCAACAATTCTTGTTCAGTTATTTAATATATCTCACAAAAAATAACTGCTTTGAATGTTATCAAATTAATTACCTGAACTTACCTATCTAATTACTTAACTACCAGAAAAGTAATAAAATACAGTAAAAATATTACTTTTACAAAGTTTTGGCGACCTCTTCGGAACCTCGTTTTATTTCCAGTAATATAGAATCTGTAATAAGCATTTATCTGATGACCAATCTTCATAGAAATCGTAAAACAATGACGCCAGGGAGGGCCTTATCTAGGCTTTGTGAGACGACACTCGTAGGACAGAAAAAAAAGAAAACCTATAAACTGGTTATAAAAAAATCCCCGGAAGACCATTGTGATGTAGCGTATTAGGTCGAAAGATTTATTTAATTTAAACTAAATTGAACTTTGTAATGCACACACGTTAACACAACTAAGGAATAACAATTTCTTAGAATTCGCCAACCATATTTTAATTTATACCAATCATTCTTTTGATAATCAAAGACTACAACTACTTTACTCGGTTCCTCATAAAAGTTTGGTAATGAACAGTTTGGAAACCGTTGAAATTCAAAATAACATGGATTTTGAAAACTCATAAATAACATAACATTCTTGTAAAAGTCTCCGCTGCTCAGCATCTTCCCCTTAAAGACCACACAAAAAAATTACCTCACTGCTCCACGACCTTGTTAGTTATAAATTACACCTCATGATGAGAGGGACTGCTCCTCTCGAAACTATAGTCGTGTTAAATTGTGGTGAGTCTGATAGGTAGTGGGGTTTCCAAATTATTTAAGATGAATTCTGTATTAATAATTTATTTAAAATGTCGATGCTTAATCGTCGCGAGTTGAAATTTAATTGTATCTATTATGTACAATTGATTTGCCAACTCCTGGTCGCGGCTACCAACTGTGATGACTCCAAGTGGGGTGACCCGTCAAAAATACGTCGTAGCAAACAATATTAAATAATATAAATTTCATTGCAATGAATAAAGTAATTTGCTGTATGATGTTAGCGAAATAGTTGTATGGCGCGGGTGGTGACGTCTGAGGTCTACAGATACGCTGTAACTATATAATGATCGCGGAATAAAATATTATACTCATCTATGAAATATTACGAACTAAAATTCAATCCTTCTTGTGAAATAATATATTCTATACAATATTAATGCTCTGCCAGTGCTAACTATACATTTAACTAAAATATATATTATTAACTGAAAATAATTATTCTGTGGTATTTTTGCTTTTGAAAGCAATATTAACTAACGTGTCTGATTTGCTGTTGAATATTATCTATAAAGATATTGACTAAAAACATTTGCTTTGAATGGAATATTAACTACTTCTCTCATAAAATATTATTCTGCAGCAAATATTCAATGAAATTATATGAACTAAAATATTTCTAACATCTTGGGTTCGCATACGAAATTGATAATACCTAATGCATTTACTAAGTGTATAACCTAAATAACCACAGCTATACCACCCTGTCTATCAGGGACGAAACATAAAACACAATTATACTTCTAGAAGTGCTACATTAAGATGTAGCACTTCTAGACAAAAATACCTATTACAGTCGGGCTATGAATAGGAACTATTTCCGCCTCATAATGGAGCCTGGCACCAATACTAAAACCCTTACTAGAAATAATAAATGCGACTAAATCTCGATAAATATAATATATACTATTCGTAATACGTCGTTGAATTGGCACATGATTCGTCTAATGGTTAGAGGACCCCGTTGTGTATCGTAATAACTTCAAATTCTTTTATAGGAGCAGTGTTGGACACGATTGCATAATAATACGTAATACAAACATATAACGAACCTAATAATCCATACATTTATGTTACGATAAAATACGTTCACCAGACAGAATTCGTGTATTTAGAAATAAAACATCTTCGTTTGAAAACAACCCAATAAAATCATTCGAACGGCATAAAGGGGGAAATTCACATATTAAATAACACTGAAATTAATAATTATAACCACTTTGTATTAGCATATTCTTACCTTGAATGATTCCGTCTTAGACTTTCATGAACCTGTTCATATTAATTCCGTAGGAAAATAATACATATATTTGCTATCTACGAAATACCACATTTTTGAAGTGAAACTTCTTTATGAATAAATAGATAAGGTCTCAGGATAGTCCGTTCATAGAAATTTTATAACAGCCCGTGAGTTTTTATGAAATAATAATTTCTTTGAATGCTAAATTTTAGTTTTAAACCCCCAGCCTTTCTGCTGAGGGGGGTTGAGGCCCCGCACCCGCCTATACCGGTGACCACCTTCCTAAGTGACTAAATGACCCCCCTTGCTCCTCCGGAGCTTACTGCATCCCGAGACTCTATCTCTTCTTTACGAGATGTGATCCTGTGATGCCCTTCTTTTAGGCTTATAATTGTGATTTCCGTACTCTTTTGGTACGAGTTTCTGATGATGTGTGTTGTCTTGAGGCGCCTTTCTTTTAGGCCGGTGTTTGAAGAATCATGGACTCTTTTGGTACGAATTAATGACGACATTAGCCTCCTTTGCGGGCATAGTCAGCGATGTTTCAAATTGTTGTGCAATCTCATTGTGCCTTTTCAGAATGGCGTCCCACGATTCTGCATCTAGCAACATTTACTGTGGTCAAATTTTAGGGTGTTAGTAACATATTTATAATATCCCAGCTACTCAATATGAGTGAATGATTTTTATACTGCATTTGGATCTGTCTTTCTCACAGAGGATGAAATAGAAGTTTACGTTTTCTATTGAGATTTCATAGCATTCAGGCATGAAAATCCTTCCAAAGTCAGAGAATTCACGACGTTGGTTCACGCTGTTTTTGAGCAGGATGAGGCGCGAAGGTCGAGTCTAGTGGTCACTCTGATCAACAAGGGAGGCCCCGCTTTTAAGAGTACCTCACAGAGTACTCTTACCCAGGGGCTTGCGCGGATTCCAGACTTATGACACGAGCGTCATCCACAACCTCACCTAGCTCAACTTTCATAAACCAGAAAACTCCAATTTCAGTTAGATCTCCCCATTCTGTCCTTTACTCGTCGTTCTGAAGCTACTTGTTAAGCCGGATATACCGAGGTACTCAAATCATAAAGAGTTAGCTGAAGACCGGGTTGCGCAATACTTATGCAATACAATTATTATAATGCTACTAAGCGTTTCTTTTAGAATTCTGTGTTTTCAATTGTTGGTACAAATAGTATAAAAATTCCCATGCATTAAAATATGTTCGTTCGGGAGATATTCCCGTTCGAATTGAACCAATATTACACAAAAACCATGATATTATTTACACATAATTGCTCTGATCTTAAATCTTCCCAAAATAAATACATTTCGATAGTGAAAATAATTAACCGTAATAGATAATATAAATGTGTTCCTTAGCTGTTACACAGTGGCGGTATGATCCTCTCTGGTACTGATGAATGGTAGATTCCTCCACACGTTCAGACAGCAACTCCGTCCCCAAATGATGTTCTGGAACTGAGGGCTCTGTCGGTAGTCTCTCGGGCAGCGCCTCCACTCGCAGGTGCTGGTCTCGAACTGAAGGGCGGAGTATATGGAATCCGCTTCTTTTATAGTAGCGATTGCAACATACTTCCGAAATCCACGCTAGTGCAGTGAGTCATCTTATGCGAGATAACTTCATCGCCGGCGCCTGCCATTGGCCGGATTCAGTCATCAAGATGGTCGCTATTGGCTCAACCCGTCGAAGGCAACGCGCGCCTGTGATTGGTCCGTTCCGTTAAAATAAAAGTAACGCACCCGCTACACGCGAGACTTACTGTTCCGGCTCAGAAATTATAAAGGCTCGTTCGCACCTACTCACAAGGTCGTGTCTATTAGGATTGTCATAAACAATATTAATTTGACACATAATTATTTCTACGGTATAATAAAGATCTAAGAAATATTGCTTGTAAAGCTGAATATTCGATATTTTGTCAGCCTCTTGTAATACATAGAATCCTGAGAAAAAATATATCAGGCTTTTACTTTTAAACGTTTCAAAATGGAAGAAATATATTTTTGATGTCCATACTTGGCTTTTTTGAATATTATTATTTTAAGATTTTCAAAATTTATTAAATCTATCTCTATGTCGACCATCACAAAATTAACTCAACGTGTGTGCATTACAATGTTCAATTTGGTTAATCTAAATTCATTTTTAATATTTTTATCCAGAGAAATCCTTGCTTCAAAGAAATATGATTTTTTGAACATTGTTTATTATCAGTACTTCAACATATGCAAATGTTAAAACTCTCTCTTATTGGATTGGAAGATTAGAATTATCATTGCAATAGCATTATTTATTCGAGCCTTTTGTCTTGCTATGGCTACGGTGGCCAGCAACAGAGTGGTCGGTATCTATAATGACCAGGAACGTGTGAGGAGCATCGAGCTCTTGTCGGTGGTGTCGGCTCAATACGTGCAGTTCAAATTGCGACGACTCCGCACCACCACAATATCAAATTATCACAATTTCAAAGTACTAAAATTTAATCATGTTTTAGGAAAAAAATAGAAATATATAAATACAAATTAATATTTTTAATATAATATATTAAATCTCTCATACATGGAACCAAATGAAGATTTTGGAAGGAAAGGTCTTCAATGGTGAGTGATTGGTGTATCTCTTTATATTTCGAATTAAGGTAGGTATGTACTTTAATCGGAAAGTTTCTACGGCCATCTCAGCTTCCATCGCTTGTCCTTTTCCGATTAGCTAATGGAATAATTTAAGTTTAAGACAAAGGTCAAAAGAACAAAGGGGAAAAATAACAAAAAGGCTTCTCTGAGATCAAATTGAGTTTATTGAATCGAATTTTTCCGGCAAATTAAAATCTCCGAAAAGGATAAGTCTCCCTCGCCTTGTCACCGGGGAGAATTAAAAAAATTAATCGTTAAATCTCGTTCGCGACTTATTATAATGGAGAATACTTTTTACCCGGACGAAAGCCTGTAAGACAAGGAACTTAATGAGAAATTAAGACGAGGACTCTAAGCGTTGCAGGTCGAAATATTGTGTTCGTTATTTTGGATTAACTGGAAAAGAGTACGCTTTTTTATTTTCTCAATGCATTTTTTTTTGTTAATTTATTACGTATTGATTAAATAGTTTGATTAGTGTTTTGTGATTGAAATCCATGAATATTTTAAATACAAGATATTTAATAAATAAATAATAATTTGATATTTTTTATACAAAAATTTTATACAAAATATAAACGAAGCAGTAAGAAAAAGACCAAGTGCCAGACATAATGTTAAGATCGCATATCTCCAGTCTAACATCGTCTAAATGAATACTAAAATTTTATTTAGAGACCTTGCAAGAAGAAAGGAGTTTTAATATCTTTTGTTTAGTTATTATCTTAATAAATTAAGCTTAAGAATATTTATCCGTACACATTTATTAAAGATTTTCTTTTTTTTTCACTAGAAATGATTAGAGTAACGGATGCTACGTGATGTAGCTTTACGCTTCCGTTCGAGATGTTACAACTTGGTCTCAACGTAAGGTTTCCTGTCTTCCTGTAGTCACGTTAGCAGGCACCATTTATTTTTTCAATTGTTCCCTCGACTCTTTTCTAAGCACTCTACCTGCGGCCGTCCCGTCTAATGTACACTTTAGTAGCCATCCATCAGCGCCATCCACCCTGAGACTTTACAAACTACTAAGTAACTGTTAAATCTGACATGGAAAATGAAATAAGAATACTCCCTCATTTCAACGTCTTCTTGATCTTCAATTTTAATTTAAAAATACTAATTTTAAAATATATACCTCGCCGTGTTTCTATTATGTATGATATGGGAGTATAATTCATTGTTGTTAAAAGTCTGTTAATTTGAAATCTAATAGATATATGACAGCATCGCTAGTTTTTTATTATATACTAGCTGTACACGGCCACGCGTTGCTGTGGCTCGGTCTTGTTGAATGGAATAGGAAGAAAAAAAATCACACGTTTCTAATATGTTTTATTTTTAAAATTTATTAAAAATTAATTATTATTATTATAAAAGTTTATTAATTATTTTTCTTATTCAAATTTGCTACTTTTGAAAAAAGCACGTTTTCACCTATCACAGATGTGAAATGTGTATAATAGTAGGTACCTATATAAAGACGTAGTAGGTATATAAAAACATGGGCGTATTTGAATGCAGCATTGTGTCAAAGTCAATCCGCGAAGAACTTTCTGAGATTAAATTTTATTAACAAACGAATATTTACATTTTTATATATTCATAACTGTTCATACCCGGCATTTCTCGGGCTTAGGATTTAGTTAAACATAAGTTTAGGGGGGGATACAGGTTTTTTTGTTTCGCAGTCTCTAATAAAAAAAAAGATCCATTTAATCTAGACTGGGATGGATGGGATGTACAGGAATTGTGACCGATGTATTTCGCCGTGAGCTAAAGAATAAGAATGCAAAATTTGGATCAGATCGGCAAACGTAGATTTTTACAAAAAATATATCAGGTGTGGGGGTGGGATAAGAGGGGAGGGGGAAAAGTTGTCTTTTTTACTCGCCGAATCTTGAAAAATAAGAATGCAAAATCTGGGTCAGATCGGTCATACGTTGTAGATTTGTACAGAAAATATAACAGGGGAGAAGGAAGGGTAAAGGGAAGGAAGGAAATGTCACCCGTGTTACCCGCCGGGTCGAAAAGAATAAATTTCTAGATTTTGAGTCCGATCGGTCGAACGGTACAGATGTGCATTGAAATTGAAAATAGATCAGGGGGAGGAAAAGGGGTAAAAAGGGAGAGAGAAAATACCACCTGCGTTTCCCGCCGTATCCTAAAGCATAAGTGTGCAAAATTTGAGTCCGATCGGTCGATCAGTACAGATTTGCATTCAAAATATATCAGGGGAGGGAATGGGGTAAACGTGGTGGGGGCTCCATTATGAGGCGGGAATAGTTCATATTCATAGCCCGACTATAATAGGTATTTTTGCCGCGTAAGAGGTAGCACTTTTAGAAGTATTGCTGTGTTTTATGTTTCGTCCCTGACGGACAGGATGGTATGCTGTGGTTATTTAGGTTATACACTTGGTAAATGCAAAGGGCATTAGATATTATCGATTTCGTATGCGAACCCAAGATGTTAGAAATATTTTAGTTAATGTATCTGACAGGATGGTATAGCTGTGGTTATTCAGGTTATACACTTAGTAAATGCGAAAGGCATTAGATATTATCAGTTTTGTATGCGAACCCAAGGTGTTAGAAATATTTTAGTTAATAGAATTTCATTGAATATTTGCTGCAGAATGATATTTTATAAGAAGTTCATAACTACTTGTCAACGGACGAATATAATATATTGAAATCAAAAATCTACGTATTTTGTAGGTGGCGGGACTCAATTGTAATTATAATACCTTTCGATATATTGCTACGCCTTTTAATCGATTAACCCAGCCTGGGCGAAGTAGGAAGATTAGGTCCCCCACATCAATATTTATCCCGATAACTCGGTAATTAATTGAACAATTAAGCCAATACTTCGTGTAATCTTAAGTTAAAAGTTCTAAAGTACATTTTCGAAATTTTTAAAAATGAAAACTAATAATTTACGGAAAAATGTAAATATTAGAATACAATACTATACCGAAGTGTATAGGTACCGGGTATTACATTTTGTATCGCTTGCGCTCATACTTTAAAGACCCTTGGACCAAATGCGTGAAAGTGAGACAACAATACCAACTCTGTTTCTCGAAATTCGGCGTATCCGTCTGTCACGGGAACTCAGCACTTGTTAAATATTGAGAGCTAATAGTGGGTTTTTTGCTTTTATTGTTTTCTGTATACGTTATTATTTATTAGGTGGAAAAGTGAGTAGATGTTTTATTTTATTCATTCAATAAACATAATATCATATTTTTACGAGTCACGATAGTTATTTATATGACATTGTTTTATTTTATTCATTCAATATAAATAATATAATAGTTTTACGAGTCACAAAAGTTATTTATATGACATTGTTTTATTTTATTCATTCAATATAAATAATATCATATTTTTACGAGTCACCATAGTTATTTACTTATATGACAGATTGTTTTGTTTTATTCATTTAATATAAGTAATATCATACTTTTACGAGTCACCGTAGTTATTTACCTATATGATTTTATTATTATTAGTGATGCAACGAATACTAATTTCACGAATACGAATATCAAGCATACTTACTATTCGGTGAATACGAATGCGAGTATTTCCACCAGGTGGCGGGACTCAAACATACTTGTAATTATAATTACATTTTGATATATTGCTACGCCTTTTAATTGGTTAATAATACATGGTTGCATTTTATAGTGATTGTCAGACGTACATATTTTGGGGGAAGGGTTTGTTCACGTAGTTATGTATAGTGATTACACGGAAGGTAAGTAATATTGATTAAAAATCTCAGCTTCTTGCATCGACGTGGCGCTTATATAAATGATGGCAATATACGGATCTGTAATCTGTTGCGATTCAGGTTGAAGACGATTGGCAGGGGTAGTTAACCTTCGGTCTCCCGTAATTGCGTTGGTTATTTATATGTTTATTTTTATGTTGCTTGATGCTGGGAGATATGAAGTAAGATATAAGAAGTTTAATTGGGAGGCATGAAGTTGATATTGCTTACTATATACGATAATATTACAGTTGCTTCGGAATTACAAGTATGTTTCGACGATATAGACGTTCATTGAATAGCCAACTGTGATTTCAATCATCTTGCACAATTGGGGAAATCTATATCGATCTGGCAGGTATAGGTAACATTGGTAATCATTCATTCCTTTTATGATGCTTGTTGCTTATTATATAGCTATACACGGATTCAAGGTGACCAAACGGGGTCGCTAACAAAAATATAGATATAAGAAGTTTAATGGGGAGACATGAAGTTAATATTGCTTACTATATAACAATATACGGATTCAAATGGACCGAACGGGGTCGCTATTAAAATATAGATAGTTGAAATATTTCTTTTCAATATTTGCTATTATCGTGGGTCGTTTGCATTCTAGCTCGAACTTGGCGATAATGTGAACATACTATGGTGTCTGGGATTTTGTGTGTAATGTTTATGCCTGCATGTGATATCACTATACGGCGTAGATGAACTAGATTGAAGGGGGTTTATGTCCTGCATGCGTCTTCTTGTTTCTAGGATCTAATACAGTTTTACAGGTGCTGATATTAAAATATATATACAAGGAAAACACTATTTTGGGAATCATTAACTGGATGACAGATATTGAAGCACACATACACACAAGGAGGACGTTATGTTAAATACATGACTGGAAAGCTGTTATTGGAAAACACATACAAGGAGAACATCATTTGGAGGCGTTACTAGAGGATATGGACAGTTTGCAGAGTCCTTCAACTTCTGTCAGCTAAGGACCTTTTACTATTACTATTCTTCTTGTCATTTGTTGAACGTGGTGCTTGTATGCAGGACTTAAACATGTTTAAAATTACTAATGAAAAGAATCTAAACATTGTAAGATTTGCTAATGGAAGAAGGGAGGTCGGAATTCATTGACGCTGTGATGATCGATACGTTGTGACACGCCAGGTGGGCGTACCACATGGGCAGCCTAACGCAACCATCCTTTTAAAGAGGCTACGGTCAGGAATTGCGGCTGTTTCCTATAGCTCGGCGTCGAGAACTCACCCGTAACACGCTGGTGGGAAGCATCAATGCGGGAGTGACAGCCGTTTCTCTATCACGTATACTCTAGTCTATACTGTACTTATACCTTTTCATCACCCATCACCAATTCTGACAGACAGTATCTGACAGAATTGATTATGAATGAGGGGAGATCGGGATTCTTTCGCATTGTGGCAGTCAATGTGTCGTGACGCGCCAGGTATGCGTACCACATGGGCAGCCTAACGCAACCATCCTTTTAAAGAGGCTACGGTCAAGAATTGCGGCAGTTTCCTATAGCTCGGCGTCGAGAACTCACCGTAACACACTGGTGGAAGAATCTCGATGCTTGGCCGTCCTCGGTGTCATCGAATCCAGATCTCCATGATTACATCTTGAATAGAAGGTGATTTATTTGAACGAGTATCCTGATCGGGAATGCAAGTTGACACCTCACCCTGACGCATCATTCATCATCTTTACTATACTGCCTTATACCAGGAGCCTTTCGGAGCCCTTCTCCTCTGGCACAGGACATACATATCAGGAACCACACAATTAACCATTAATTCACTCTGGGATGCTATCTCTTTAATATCTCTAGTCTATTAGACTACACCGTGGGATCAATCACATCAATTATAATTGGCGATGCTAACATGGCTCTGTCTGACGCACTCAAGGATGAGTCTTTTCCAGCCACCCAGTTAGTTCATTCAGCCCTTTAATCAGCAGTAAACATAATAATAATCCGGCCCTTGTAGCCGCGACGTGGGATCCTCATCATTATACACCAGTCAATTTGACTGCCCCGCGGGACAATATACAAACCTTAATATCAGACGCGGGATTTTTTCCTGATATGTTTGTCGCCATGAGGACGAGGACGCTGAATGGATCCCAGCAGAGGCAACAGAGTCTCAGCTTGATTTTGGTCTGCAGCTTAGTGTGGGAGGTTATATCTAAACAGGGGTTAACCACCGGATGCGGCGAAGTTCTGGTGCCTGTGGGGGGGGGGGGGGCATCTAAAATCCACGCTTGAACAGAAGTGGTTAGACACTTCTTAAATTTCACTTACAAAACTGTATCTCTAGGGCGGTTTCTGAAAAGTCCGAAGTAATAACGGAAATACGTTTATGTCTCTGGCATTTCGTCTACAAGTGTTTGAAGATGATACGTGGATTTCGTGACGATAAAGGTTAGACGTTTTTACATCTTTAGTAAATATATTTGGTATGTTAATTACGGGTACGGAGTAGCTACGTGCGTTAGTTATTTCCCATAGTTAGGTAAGAATCAGTTCTATCTTAGTCTAGTCGCGCTAACAATAATACGAGTATCACCACATATCAAAAGAATTTTGGATAGCTACGAACACAGCGGTGGGGGAATTTCCCTAACCGCTAGATAGATCATGACTGGCCAATTCTGAAAATATAAATCTAAACAAAAAAAAATTAATATTAGCTTTTATGTAAATATACTTCCGAAGTTCTAAGTTCTACTAAAGTTTTCATCTAGTAGCTTAAAGCATAAAGCGTGTGCTTAAAAGTCACAAAAGTCGTAATAAAGCTCAATTCGGTAGCTTTAAGTCTCAAGCTTTGGGCTTTACGTAAAACTTATATATTATATTCTTTATTAAACTTTATAGTTAGGTATTTAGGTTAGGTAGGATCCAGTTGCGTTACAAAGTCTCTCACGGTCATGCATTTCATACTCTCCGTTTTATGTAGACAGAGCTTCACTTTTGCCGTAAAACATGAAAGGCCATCACTTGGTGTTTTCTGATTTTATTTAGGCTTATGGGTATCGTTAGTGTTAGAAGCTAGTGAAATCTTTTTGCGAAAAATTTTTGGTTTAAGGTACAAAATAGTGATAGTTAATTTTTATCCAGTTAATTTTTATGGCAGTTTTTTGCAAAACTGTATGTACTGGTGAAATTTTTCTGACCTTTAAAGTATTTATGATATAAAAGAATAACTACGCACAGTGAGGTTAAAATGAATTTAAATTTATCTTCCATTTTTTACCGCCCCATATCTATCAACCACGCTGTTCGATGTTATTTCGCATGCTCTTCAACCTTACAACCTGGTTATGCTGGAATAAACATTATTATTTTTATTATTATTATTATTATTATTATTATTATTGCTTGTTGGTTGTTGTTTGGTTGATGCTTTTTACTTTGACTGAATAAATAATTAATTCGACAATGCTAGTCGGAATCACATTTTCTTATAATATTATTTCTAAACTTTCGATATAAAAATTACATTATTTTACTCGATTTTACATTTTTTGTTATTAAACATCAATTTATAAAGTAAAACAAATGGAATTTCAGTTGTTAAAAGAAAAAATTGTCCGTTTAAAAAAAAGTTATTTGCGAGGTGCACGATGCAGCATACATTTTGGTTCAAATTCTTCGATCATTAGAGTTCGCTTTCAATTTAAAACGAACATTTGCAACGTGTATTTTTTTATTTTTAAATTATGCATAAAGGAACAAAAATTGCAATCGACTGAGAAATTCCTAAAACGATGTCAGGAATTCTTCTCATATTTCCCGAGCAGCTCTCCAAGCTAAAATAAAAATCAAAACCTGTGATTCGCATTTGCTCACATTCTATGCTTAAAACCACAACCTTTGGCATTGATAAAACTTTTATAATGAATATTGTTAAGGCGATCGTCCGGTAAAGTGAGCATATTTCACCATTTTTTCTCACATCGTTTCTTTAATTTTTTATCACATTTTTGTAGGGAAATATGTCTTTTTAAAATTTATTCATTCATTTAATTATATTTTAAACACGAATATCTTATTAAAATGATTCAAACTATATTATTGATTTTTTTTTCAATAATATTACAAATAAACGTTTATCCTAGACCTATTAAAATTATTGCAAAATCTGTCAGTCTATTTATTTAAAATTTATGTTTAAAAAAATACTGTTTCTAAATTTATTTTTATTTTTTGTATGTTTTTTTCAACCTTTTTTACATGGAAAGCTGAAAGACGAAATGAAATCTAAATTCAAGCATTAAAATGTATTATCTGTCCGTTCACCCCGCACCCTGAAATAATAATGAATATGTTTTTATCATTTTCCACCAGACTCGGTCGGAGTACTCCTTTCGCTCACTGTTCGTCTCTTATTTTGTGAAATAAACACTTTGTCCAACACTTACCTTTTCTTCGATCATGGTTCCACCATTGTTGGAGCGCGCGAGCGGCGGCGGCGGCGGGGAGATTCGGGCAGTCATTACTCATTATAACTTACAAAACTTCCCTTTTTGCGACCTCTGACGCCGTCTCCGAACTATTTGCCGAATCAAGTATAACTCGGTTTCTCCGCTTTTCCGCCCCTCCATCCCTCCGGAACTTGATAACTTGCCTTTATCAATATCACGAACGATCAAACTGACGAAATATATATTTTTTGCGCGAATGGATATAATTTTAAGAAAGTTTCCTATTTAAATATTGGGGGTTATATTGCGAGAATCCGTGTATTGTTAATTCATACTTTTATTATTTAATCAATTGTAAATATTTTTATAAAATTAGGTTAAAACGATTTTTATTATAGAGCATTTAATAAATTAGCTCTGGGATTGAACGCGTGGACATGGGTATGGCGATAATTTCACTGATTGCGAAGACTCTCAGAAAATAAAAAGATCTCTCTGTAAATAATAGCATATCACAGCCACAAAATGGTATCACAGAATCTTCTGGTTTGTGTCTTCTGGTGTATTATGCCGTGTTATTACGACCTTTCTGGCCGACGTTTCGGATCCCATTGCAGGGTCCATAATCAGGGCTGATGTGTTATTGTGAGGGTCGGTGTTGTGGTTAAGTATTGGCTTGCAATACCAAAGGTCGTAATAACGCGGCATAATACCCCAGAAGACACAAACCAGAAGATTATGATTGGCCGTGAAAACCTAAGAGACTGAATTTTGTGGTGACTAAAAACTTCCCATCCCTAATTTGTATTCGTAAAATTTTGAAGTAGTACTTCATGTAGTTCATTGAAGTAGATGAATTTTTTTTAGCTACATGTACAATTTTGTAGTTCAACTTAAAAAACTTCAATTTTGAAATGAAGTTTTTTACTTCCCTTTTTATTTTTATTTAATTTATGGTGATTATAAAAATCCCGCATGAATATAAATTTATTAACTAGATATTCTAACCTTACCTATTTTATATAAAATAATACAGCTTAATAATTATATACACGTAGTTTTTGGAAGCTCTGATTGTTTTATATACATTAAATACAGCATAGCTACACTTATTCAGAGTCTTTGGTAAATGAAAAAAATTCCTAAAATGTATATAAAATAGATTATTATATATATATATATAATAATATATATATATATATATATATAATATATATATGTATATTATAAAAATGATTATCTATATATTATTTAATTATTTATTAAGTATTATTATGAAGTTTAAAAAATACATGTTCACATGGTGATAATAAAAATCCCATACAAATATAAATATAATTACAAGATATTCATAACAGATAAGTACCTAACTCTGGCCGTTTTCTGCAGAATGCATATTTGAAATAGTAAGATCCAGACAGTTGAAAAAACAGTAATTTTTCTAAAAATCCACACTTAAATCCACTTTATAGTTATTAAAAATTAGCGTTTATATATTATTAATAATTTTATGAGGTAAAAAACTTTCTAGTTTTTGTGTAGATTTGATTATTTTATTTTTGAACAAAAGTGGTTTTATTTCATTTTGAGTTTTTTTGTGGCTCTGGCCATTTTTTGCAGAATGCATAATGCACACAGTACGATCAGACAGTTGAAAAAACACTAATATTTCTAAAAATCCACACTTAAATCCACTTTACAGTTATTAGAAATTGGCAATTATATATAATTTATATTTTTTTGAAGTAAAGAACATTCTAGGTTTTGTGTAGATATGATTATTCCATTTTTAGACAAAAGTGCTTCTATCTCAGTTTGAGTTATTTGTGACTGGCGCGTTTCTGCATAACTACGTTCAATTTTTGTGACATTTTTTGTTTATTTACTTACAGTTGTTAATAGTTTGAGGTTAAAATAAAAAATATTTTTCTTAATTTTCGCTTTTTTTATTACAATAGTCTATATCAAATAAATCTTATTAAAAAAGTAGAAAATGTAGCAAAACATATTGAATGTGTCATTTTAATCAATGCACGTCATTTTTCAAGTAAAAAATAAATTATGTAGCAAAGTATTGTTAAGTGGCGTGGCTTGGCCGAAATGAAAACGAAAAACTCGTAAAATAAATCTTTTATTTTCGCTTCAACATTTTATCTGACATATTTATTCGATCGCAACGGAAAACTACTTTTTAAACCAAAAAGAACCGCTTCGCTTGTCTCGCCACTGCGGTAAGAACCCTTCCAAAGTCTTCGCTTTCCAATCATCTCTTATTTCACGACTGAGTACACTGGCCCGCCGTTCTGCGCATGCGCCACTTATCTATGGCATGCGCCTGCGCTTGTCTTCGGCTGTCAAATTTCAAGGGTCGACTCGTTACAGTATATATCCGAGTAACGTTTTCTGGCACATGTTGCTTTATTTATTTTGAGTAGATATTCATTTGATGTAATTATTTTTTTATTCTTGATTTTTACATAGTTGACAACTTTTTAACTAAGATAAATAAAAATAATGAATATAATTATTTTAAAATTAATCAAAAAAAATCAAAAGCTTATTTCTAGCTCCTGCAGCATAATATTTCTGCAGGAGCACTTGGATTCTTAGTTCATATGATGACACAAGGTAGATACAAATGTCGGTGAACAAGTCGTCGTAAGATTGGCACATTTGTTTATTTAAGGGATATATACGATATTTTAATCACTTCTGGTAAATTACGTTCAATGTTTGCTCGTAGAAAGCTCGCTCTATTAGAAGTTTCGTGTGTTGTAATATCAGCGTCACAAATCACCTGTCACACTGGTTTTATCGCGGAGATGTCACATTGTTATCATCACTAACAGAATTGACTTACCTCCAGTTGCGTGACTTCGTTTATAGATTAATTCCTTAGTCATATTAGTTCAGGAATTGGCGAGAGGCCTGTAGAATGTTCTAGACTTTTCCAATGTAATGTTTTATTATATAATGGAATGTCATAAATTCTTCGTGAGGAAAAATATAGTCACGCATGACTGACTCTGCGTTGCGTGCATAATTTACGAGAATTTACGGTTACAGATAACTGGTCCTGTTTTGCGTGACGTTAATGTATTATTGTTAATACTCAGTAGGTTCGCCATTATATTGTGTTTTTGTTAACGCTATATAATTTATTATTACAATGATATATTACAAACAACTACAGTCTTAAAATTATCTATTTTATTTAGGATGGGAATTTTTCATTCAAAAATACTGTTTACATGAAGGAGCAAAAAAATACAATTCGGCTTGTATTGTCTCCATGTCTTACATGTCTCCTTTCACAATAATACTTATTTTATCGTAATGTTGCGTAAAATTGTTTCTATACCATTCTTTAAAAGTGAGTCCCTGGGCCCACACCTGTGTGGTTATAAAAAAATTATGGACTTGGTAAGTTAAAGGTAAAAATTAATTATGCGCTTCAAAAACAAGCACTTGGCAACTCAAAGTTCAAAATAAAATCTGCGCTGCATTTAATATTAGATTTTTTTTTTGTAAAATCTTCCTTAGGTATGTTATTATATAATAGTTGCATTTTTTTCTATACAGTACGTTTATTTACTGTACACCAACGCACAGTGGTGTATTTGACCCAAAAAGTCAATCAAAACTATTTATGTAGCACATTCGTTTTGTTTTCACTCTATTTAAATTGACAACTACAAAAATAAGTGTTGAAGTTAATATTCACTAAATAATGGCAATAATAAGTAAAAAATAAAATGTAACGTTTCTTAAATTTTATTTGAAAAATAAATTTAAAAGGTCTCTGCAATGTGTCATAATAGTGCGTTATATTGTAATATTTAAATGCATTAAAAATTTAAATTTAAATAAAGAAATATATATAATAAATACAAAATAAAAAAACAAGAAAATCAAATTAAAATATGTAAAAAAAACAAGAAAATAAAATTAAAATATGTCATTTATGGTAATTTTTCCAAAAAATAAATATATAATGTTAATATGAAGAAACATTCCACCCTTCTTCATCTGAAGAATCATCAGCATCTATGTCAGCTTCATTATCGTATCGTCTTTTTCAGATTGATCATCTGCGTCCCATGAAATCTTTTTCGTTTCTGGCTAAAACGGTTTTGATTTTTTTGGAGGTTTCGGCCTAATGCGGCTTAAAAATGGGTCAAACGTTATCAAAAGTCTATTTATCACATCCATCTTGCATTGAACTCGGCAAAATTTTCTGGAATATTTTTCTCTGTACTCCCTAAAATCCTTCGTGCTTCCGCTGCCTCTCCGACAGAGTTCTTATAGGTAGAAGTGCATGCTGCATAACTACTGGGCCACGTATTCATATTTTGTGAAGAA
This sequence comes from Agrypnia vestita, assembly GCA_016648135.1. Taxonomy (NCBI): domain Eukaryota; kingdom Metazoa; phylum Arthropoda; class Insecta; order Trichoptera; family Phryganeidae; genus Agrypnia; species Agrypnia vestita. Next base: position 54,342 of record JADDOH010007041.1, read on the forward strand.
TGGGTGACATTGGAAGCCACAAATATAATTGGACATAAGGCTTAGCCGTATCTCAGCAGTAAGCAGAAAAAATTTGTCGGTCAATCTAGTGCCCGCTAGATTTTACTTCTAGAACAGTCGCAAATCTCTCTATTAATTTTTTTTCTATTCCTGCAATGTTAGCGGACGTTTCAGAATTAGACAAAAATCTTCTACTGGTATTACCATCGTTACTGTCGCCATAATTAGCCTTAGGCACATCTATAAATTAGTCCAAGCTTATTTCAAAATCTTTCTTAGATGTGTCGCTTTTTTCTATTATATTTTTTTCTATCATATTTTTTTGAACATCTGTTCTTACTTGTCTCTTTTTAGTTGAAATAATTTATGAAACATGCAATATTAATTCAATAAGTCTGATTCTTGCATTCAAAAGGGTGTGAAATATATTTTTCCACTACATCGGTGCGGCCGCTAGTCTGTCACTTGCAGAAACCAACCTCTTTTAGTACGGGATAAATTTTATTAATTTTATTTACTATTCCCACTATGGCAACATTTGTTAAAATACAACCACATTTTTTCGCACGGGGCTTACAATTCGAGTGCATAAAAATGCAAGACCGTCCGCAGCTAACTTCATTTTCTTGCAACACACACGCTTTGACAGCTGTTGAACAAAGCTGGGGTCGCCCGCCTGGGGCGGTGAGTATTTCTAACGAACGGCTTGTTCTCAATTCAGAAGTAAGATTGATCTTTGTTTGTAAAGAATGTTAACTAATGGTTTTTCTAACATGTGATTTTAACAGGGCGATCCCAAATACGTCTCAAAACCAGGCCCCAAGCGACCCATAGAGACCCCTGAGCAAATCAAGATCTAGTGGGAGCGATCCGGTTTCGACTCTGGCAACTTGACTGATTTGAACGACACCCTTGGACCCTGTTCATCTCCGCTGGACCGCATCCATACGAGCCAGCAAACTCAAGATCGTCCCGGCAAAGGCAGCGGACAAAATGGCGATGGCGGCGTCCGACTACGCTCAAGGTGCCGTTCCGGACACACGGCGTAATCCCAAGTAAAAACGAATCTTTTTCATGTTAAATTGGGACCAGGAGGACGTTTTTTGGAAACAAATTGAGAATCTTCCATCTAGACAGCGTCTTCGCACGCCTACCCGCATCTTAGCTTCGCAATGTCTGGAAATATTATTTGTAACCTGTCAACATTTAAATTCTGCCGCATCGTCCCATCTTTAAAATCACTAACTACTTGCAACTGGATACTCTCTACTTTTCAAAATGTCATGTATTTTATTTTCCGTAAAGAAAGGATTCATAACCCTCATCTGCCGCTGTGACATTCTAGTCATGTTAATTAATATAATTTTATTATCTTAGATCTGAAAGGGTGATGTTAGACATTATAAAACAACTACTCCTTTAAACATTTTGGGTCTTCTTCCTCATCATTAAATTACTTTATATACTTTGCTTGGCCCGCATGGCACAATGCAATTTTAAGATAACCTCATTGGCTTATAAAATTTGTTTTCTACCCTAATCTTGTTACATTGCAATGCATTTTATTCTCATCTTGTTCTTATAATAAGTCTTCATCCGCACATTAATATAAAGTTTTGTTTAGCCGCTTGATCCTCTTTTACAAAATGCTTTTATCATTTAATTTTAATTTCTTTAAATTGACAAGTTCACATTTTAAATAACTTAAATAACAAAACCTTGGTCTATATTTCAATAATTCTTGTTTTTGAAAAATGCTGTGTATTGTGTTTGTCACCTAATAATCTTTAACAATTAAATGTTTGTTTTGTTAATTCGATAATCTCTCTTGTTCTACCATTTAAAGTCCTTTCATATTACAAACGCTGGTGATCTTAAGTAATAAGACTAGGATTCAAGCTTTTACTTCATATTAAAATCATTATTTCATCTCATAGAATTTCCATGCCAACCTGCAGTTTATTGTCTAGCCTTGCTAAAATTCAAACTTTTGTGTTATAAAAGGTATTATTCGGTCATCCGATTTTATTTTATTTTAAATTTTAGCAAAATAAAATGCTTATCTTCTTCTTTAGAATATTATCAGACGATGCATTTCGTCCTGCCTTGGCTTGCTTTTATTAAAAATTTTATCACAGTTTTCATAGAATATTTTGTACCAACCTTAATTTTAATTTATAAAATCCTTGTTCATTTTTATTTTATTCATTGGAATAAATTGTAATATAATCAAATATTTGTACTCATTGTGTAAAACCCATCTCGCTTGAACTTCCTTTGCTGCAAGCAGACTTACAGCGAACGCACCTCACGACCTCGATAAGCTAGCTGGTGAACTGCGATCTGAGGTATACCTACTCCCAGCATAAGGGTTGGGATGAAGGTCTACCCCGATTTAACCCGTGGCAAGGGATAAACCAAAATCCAAATTATTTGTATTTTTTTATTCATTATTTTGTCATACGATAGATGCCTTCTCGAGAAATGATCTTCAAACCAGAGGATTCTAAAACGATAAAAAGGATAGATTAATGAAGATGTCCATATATATATATATATATATATATATTTGTCATGTCTAACCACGACGTTATATTTACCAGTAAATATAACGATAATCCAGATTATAATTATATAAAAGTTTTATTAATGATAAAATTTATATTTTTGGCACAAAATAACACACCAAATATTTATATATTTGGTGTGTTATTTTGGCATATGCCAAGATAACACACAATAAAAATAAATAGATTCGGAAAAGGTCCGGATATATAATAAAATTGTTTTTGAATATAAAAAAACAAAAATAATAAGTACAAAATTAGTTCATAAAAATCAGAAGAAATAGTAGCATTATTAAATAATTTAAAACCTTGGTGATGAATTCAGTTCTACATACCTGATTGATTCTACAGTTTACCCATTGTAAAAATTTTCACAATTTACTTCACCGAACTGAAAAACGCCTTAAATTTTACGGAGTTTTTTTGTTATATTCACTTGGCAAAAGAACGTGCGATCAGCAACGCGAAAAACGACTGATGTGAATGTGGTGTTACAAATATGAAAAAACATGGCGGACTATTGTTAACTAGATCCTTACCGTACTTTAGGTAGCTGCGGTTTCCCGAAATTTGATATTTTGTGACTTTCAACTTTTAATCGATTTTTTGGGTCAAATACTCCTCTGTGCAACGCTGCAAAGTCTTATTTAAAAAAAAAAAAACAAACTACATAAATTAATGTAAATCTCCCACTCAGTTTATAATTTGCGTAAATTACTATGAAAAACGTGAATATTTTAAGATATTACAATAATCACGAATATACGTCATAATCGGAAGCATTTTTTGTCAATTTTTTGGTATAAATATCGAATAACTTCTGAAATCTGACAACTTGTGCTACAGCTCTCAACTTGCGTTACAGCTTTCAACTTGTGCTACAAGATGTCTTTTAAGTGTTTAACTGTCTTTCTGCTGGCTGCTTATATTATTCAGGTATAAAACAAATTTATAGCTATTAATATTTATCTCATTTTAAAAGTAATCCATGTTCCTATATTTTTTACATGTAAACATGAAATCCACGTACATATAAATAAAAATATTCTTCATTTCATAACCAAATTAAACCTTTGTATGTGTATGTATGTATGTGGCACACCTATGTACGTGTATATGTACTGACATACATATAACTGGTTTCTTTTAGAAAAGATTTATTTTATTTTATTTAATATATGGTACAAATATAAATCTTAGGTATTAAATTGACTTTTTAAAATACTTTGTAGTCGTGTAAACTTCATCAGTGAAGAGAAGTTCTTGAGTCTGATGCGGGAGCCTCAGTTCTTACTTTGTATTTTGATAAATATGCCAGTCATTTAAAAATACGGTAATAAAAGGTAATTTGATAATGGAATGTTGAAGTATTTTGAAAAAAAGCTATTAGTATAAATGATTTATGAATTTAAGTTGGATTTTAGGAAGGTTTTAATTTTTAAAATTTTCTCTGAAAGGTTATTGATTCAGCGTATTTCGATAGGTAAATTATTGTAGTTGTTAATAGCTTTATATATATATTGGTTCTGCATTTGGGTTATTTTAAATTGCGGCATTACGATTTGCTTTCCATTTCTCATAAGCTTGAAGTACTCTTTGTTTTCTGTAAGGTTTTTTCTTTGCATATTTTTAATGTGGAATTGCTTGAAAATATCATCCTCGTTTGGTACTGGAATTAATTTGAAAATATATTTTGTTGAAAAGGTAGATTTTTTTCAGTATTACTTTAATAATGATCCTTTGTGATATTTTACTGAGTTTAGATTTTTTATAAGAACCTCCTTATCCAATAACGGCTTTTGTCGTTATCTTTCCTGAAAAAACCTAGACCGACGTTTAAGTACGGTAACAATTATTTATTTTTAGCCATTGAAGCTGCTTATTATTCAAATATACTCCTTTACATATATTTTTTAAAGGATTTGTGTTTTTACTCCTAATGAGTATTCCTTTAAATAAAGTGCCTTAAATTTTTGTTGTGTTTTTTTTATATATTCTATTGAATTATATAAATTCTTTTATATAATTCAATAAAATATATAAAAATTATTTTGTACAGCAGATACCTACAATGATTTTTATAAAATAAATTCCACCAGCGTTATTACATTGTTAATATTCTATTATACTCGACGTAATAAATAATGTTGATTTATAAGCCAATAGCTCGAATTTATGGTAGGAGTATTTAATTTTTAAAAGCCAGATTATAAGTCTTCTGGTTTGCGTCTTCTGAGTCGCTAAAACACATATGCCGTGTTTTAGCGACTCAGAAGCAAGCCAATACTTAACCACAACACCAACACTCACAATAACACATCAGCCCTGATGATGGACCCTGCAATAGGATCCGAAACGTCGGCCAGAAAGGACGTTAAAATACGGCATAACATCCCAGAAGACACAAACCAGAAAAGTCTAAATCGCCATGAAAACTTAAGAACATTCAGCTTATAAGCATTTATTAAACATAACCCATTTGAAACATTTAGGCAATATTACAATACATCGCTGTTCAAATTCAAGGATTTAATATATTTCTTAAACTGCTCGTATTTTTAAAAGTTTTTTACTTGAAATTTGTTTTGTGACATCAAA
>JADDOH010007042.1:0-19655 GCA_016648135.1 Agrypnia vestita
GGCGAAACTGTATAATTCTAGAGCGGTTTCTAGAAGGACGAGTACGGATTAGTTACGTGCGTTTGTTATTTCCATAGTTAGGTAAGAATTCGTTCTATATTAGTCTAGTCGCGTTAATAAGAATACGAATCTCACCACGTATCAAAAGAATTTTGGATAGCTACGGACACAACAGAGGGGGAATTTTCCTAACCACTAGATAGATCACGACTGGCCAATTTTGAAAATATAAATTCTTAACAAAAAAAAAATAATATTAGCTTTCATGTAAATATACTTCCGAAGTTCTAAGTTCGACTTAAGTTTTCATCTAGTAGCTTAAAGCATAAAGTGTGTGCTTAAAAGTCACAAAAGTTGTAATAAAGCTCGATGCGGTAGCTTAAAGTCTCAAGCTTTGGGCTTTTCGTAAAACTTATATTATTAAACTTTATAGTTAGGCATTTAGTTTAGGTGTACAGGTAGGTATGTTACAATACCAACAATATATTTTGAAACATTCTTTATTTTGTACTTTTATAAATAATGTTGCTTATCATTTTTTGGCGATAAGAGCGAAACATTATTCTTAAAGTTTATGCCGAATTAAATTTATTTGCATCCCAACCAAAGCAACAAAATTATTTATAAATTTATTTATTTACCGCTCAGACTACTGAAATAATATTATTGATGGACTTGGAGGTTAGTAGGTTGTAGAGGTTATCCATGAAGATCTTTGTAGATATATAATCATTACCTTATGAAAACAAATATTATTGACGAATTCAAAAAAATATTACAATTGTGTTCTATAACGCCACTCTGGGACAGGCGTAGAATAGCATAATGCACAAATTTAACAAAAAAAAGTGTAATTTATCTTATATTTTATTGTCAAACTAGTAATAAGTACCTTTATTTGTAAACAAGGATTTTTTGAAATAAATTAAAAAATCTTTAAATTGGGCAAAAATTATTAAATTTGTTAATGAGGTATTCTGTTACTCTCAAAACATAAGTTAACTAAAAAAATATTATAAATCTCAAGTATAGGAAAAAGAATCGCTTTTTTTACCAAATTTAATGGTCATTATATTAATGGTGTCTGTGCGCATCTCTCAAAACAAGAAAAAAATAAATTGAAATCCGTATTTAATACCGCCTCATAACTCGTTATTGGTATTTCAAAGTTTGCGCATATTTCAAACCAAATCTATCTTCAAAACCAAAACCAGGCTTAAATTCCTGAGATAATTGAATATAAGTTGTGTTCCAAAATATTCAAGGCTATTCACCACATGCTCCTTTAATGCATTATCGACTTTTTCCTTCTATTTGCCGCATAAAATAGATAACACATCACTTAGCATCAAAATCTTAAATCCAATATACAATCCAATTATTTGAAGTATTTTCCACAAAAGAATTTTCTGTGGCCATATTTTCGAGGTGGCTGGACCAAAGTAATGGAATAAACTATCATTAAATTGAGACAAGCTTATAAAAAAGGACGAATTTAGCGTACTTATTCTTTAGGACTCGGCAGGTAAGACTAATGACATTTCCTCCCTCACTCTCCTGACTTCTAAAGAAAATTCTAGCCGTAATTCGTCCTACGGCTAGAAGTTTTATTTCTGACGTTTCTGTTTAACGTCACGAATCTGTTTTTTTTCGATTTAAAATTCTAGACGTAATTCGTCCTACGGCTAGAAGTTTTATTTCCGACTTTTCTGCATCTAACTTCATGTAAATTCTTCATTTATTTCACTTGTTTGCGCCCAACAAATTTGTTCCATAGATCTAGTCAAGTAGAGAAAAAACTCGTCCTGAACCGTGTATTTTTACTTAGCTCTATGTTTGCGAGTTTTGTGTAATAGACAAATAAATTTTTCATAGAATAGTGTGTTTCTTCGAAAGGTGCTATGCCAGGTGAGAACTACGCGCACGTCATTGCAGAAATGTTATTTTTTACAAATTCCACCCAAAACGTTTTGTGTGAATTCTATTTGTCATGTCTATGGTGAATATACTACCTGTCATATCCAATGGTCATATCATAATGATTATTTACGACGACATTGCCATCGATTATATCATAAAATGTTTTGTTGAAAAGAAAAGTATATCTGAAATTAGTATTATTCCCGATTTAATTATATATAAATCGTCTACGATATATATTGAAAATTTTTGCCGTATTACCTATATATAAAACATTTATTTATTTAGGAAATCTTGTTTACAGTGCGGTTATTTTTGTGGATTGAAGCTACTCAAAATAGTTCATTATACACAGTTAAATTTTTTTTTAAATGAATATATCCTTATAGGTGTATGCGTATATATATATTTAATATAGGTATATAGTCGGTCACAGCATAACCTTTGTTTATACCCACTGCACGCCACTTATAAGTATCTACTTTATATTAAATTATAATGTATACGTAGTATTAATTAAAACTTTACCTCATTTTCCTTTCTAACCATGTTACTCTTCAATATTATATAATGTAGTTATTTTGATGCGCTGGAAATTTCGCCCCAGAAGCAAATCCAAACAAAACAAACGCTAATTAAATTTCACAATCCCTTTCGAAGCTTCGACTTCCAGTCACTGCACAGCGCCACTGTCATTAATTGCCATCATGGTGACATTTTTAATCTATCGTCAACTTTGCCCTTTAGTGTTCCGGAGACCGAATTATTAATAATAATGACAGATCTCGCGTGGAGAAGTATCAATCTTCTCCCCAATTTAGAGGAGTCTTCTTAATTTTAATGTAACTTTTTTGGAGCAATTCGCTTTGAGAAAATACTCCGGCCGTATTTTTCATTCAAGTAGATTATCTTTATCTTGAAATCTTAAAGACTTTCTAACTTTGAAACATCTATTAAGGCTTCGTTTGAATAAGTGAAAGGACGGCTGCTATTAGTTAAGTTGCTACAAAAATCTTTTCACTGGAATTAAGTTTACTGCCAAGTTGCCTATTGATTATCACTTTGATAATTTTTCAAAGAAAAACAGGTGAAATTATTTCCTTAAGCTCATCCCTACCATCCATAAGGTAGAGTTTTGATTATTATGCACGCTTTTCCACCTTCTTTTTCCACCTTTTTTCTTAATTATCATCTTCTTCTTCTTCGTCAATTCAGTTCAATTCCTTAAAAAACCCTCGCTTACTTCCTACAGTTCCGAACTTTATTCTTGATATTTTCTCCAGGTATACATAGATATTTCATATTGAGTATTTCAAGTCCGTGTATCGTTATGTTGGTCGTTTGCCATTTCAAAATGTTTAACTTTTTAGGTGGATGAGATAACCTTTAGCAGGACCCTTAATTAAAACAAACCTTAATTAAGAAATATTCATTTTGATATAATGTTTCAACATTTCCACGATAACTAGTGTTTTATAATTCCCTTGTGTGATGTCCGTTGGTAATATTGTGATGAAGTGTGTAAAAATTAATTGCAAAATACAATGTCATATTTGGTTTTTAGTACATTTATTAAGGACTGGAGAAATTTTGTCGGTTTCTGTGAACTATTTAAATCAAATAAAATACCTATAAGTACGAAAACAGTGTACAATAAGATCTTTAATATACTTATATGTATTTTAAAAACTTACCCAAGCATATTTCGTTTGGCATTACAAACAACTAATCCTGTTACTGCTTCCATCGTGGCACAAAATATATATTATTCGTTTTTTTACATTTAATCATTATCAGTATTATTTTTACTTTTTTTGCAACTCATACGAATTTTGATACCTGCTACGTAAAGTACGATATCTTGAAAATGTGAATATTAATAATTGAAAAGCAATAAAAAAATGTTAAGTTAATTGCAAATCTAAATAAAGACCAATTTAATTGAAAATTAACATGAATATTTATTCATAGGTATACTTTTAAATGTAAAATTTAAAAAAATCACATTTCTTGCAAAAATGCACGAATGCCAACATTATATTATGAATGAAAATAGACATTTTAGTAAAATAAATATTTTTTTAGGTTTTCGCGGCCATTTAGAATCTTCTGGTTCGAGTTTTTTTTAATATATTCTGCCAAGTTTCTACGACCTTTCTGGCCGATGCGCGACGCTTCGGATCTCACTGCAGAGTCCATCATCAGGGCTGATGTGTTGTATTAGACATTTAATATTATTTTATTTTAAGACATTAAAGACAGTTTACTTTGGAGTTCTATGTTTTTTATTGTTTTCGACCACTCTTAAGATCATTGAAAGAAATAGTGATTTGGGCCAAATTTACACACCATAGGATGAATGTTTTTATGATTCACAATATTTCAATATTATTGGAACATGATTAAACTTATTTATACAACATTTCTTATTATTTATACAACATATCTTAAATGTATTTCAATATCTGAATATCTACAAATATTTTTTAAAGCAATATAGGTATTCCAATGAAATGTGTAACATTATTTGCAAAAAAGGATTAGTGGCTTAAGAAGAAAGTGCAAGTAATAGGGAGGTATTGGGTATCATTATATTATTATTCAATGAATTATTGGTATTAATATTTTGTTTTTATATGATATCTAAGAATATAAATTCACAAAAATTAAATAAACTTAACATAATTTTTATTGAAAGAAGATAAATATTTAAATAAATTATTTCATCATGAGAAAAAATACGAACTAAAGGGGTGTTAAATATTTTTTCGATTTGATTATTAAAAAAAAAATATTTCGTTTTATAAGTTCACAAATAAATAATTTGAGTAATTATTTATTTATCTTTTAATTTATAGACCTAATTACGTGGGTTTGAAAATTAAATCTACACATTTAATCTGTCTTTCTAGTTGATAAATTAATTTCGTTTTAAATCTACAAATTTATCAGAATTTTTACTTAATTTTAAATCTAAAAAATTAAAATATGCATAAAATTTTAAACTCCCTCAAAATTATTTTTGATAAAAAACTAATCAGATGTACCAATTAGAAAGATATACATAAAAAATTATGTATCATACCGGGATACGAAACCAAAACTTTTACATGTTCGGGAACCGCGATAACAATCATTTTATGTTCACCATTATACATTACAAAAAATTTTTTCGTACTGCTTTGTTAAAAAATTTTGAACCCTTGGTCGGTAAGAACTTCAGTAAGAATTCATACATAAATATAATTCTTACTTTTATCTCTTTTAAAATAGTCCCCTTGGTAATTAATGCACAACGTACTTCCAGCGTACCCGCCACTGTTGGCAACACTTCTGGAACGCAAATTTTGGAATGTTGTTCAACGGGGCTGTTGCGGTCACATTCCTTGTAATGTCTCTTGATTTGATTTAGGGTACTTTTAACAGTATTTTTAACTAAAAGAAGAGCTAAAAATCATACAGAGCGATTTTGGAAGAGTAGAGAGCGTGAAAAGTCGAATAAATGCTGTGTTTGAATAATAAAGCCTGAATCAATGAGAAGAATGGATCCATTATTTATTTATTTAATAAACACTGTTAAATAACTTTTTACCTTCTATTTTTTTTTTATTTTAAAAAAAAAATCCTTGTTTACAAATAAAGATACTTAATACTAATTTAACAATAAAACATAAGATAAATTACACATTTTTTTTGTTTTGTTTAATTTGTGGATTATGCCACTCTACTAGGCTACGCCTGTCCCAGAGTGGCGTTATAGAACACAATTATAATATTTTTTCGAGTTCGTCAGTAGTATTTATTTTCATAAGGTAGTTATTATGTATCTACAGAGTATCAAGTGGAATGTTAGTGAAAGTTGAGTTAGTCATAAGTCCAAGTGTAAATATGTGTAGAATAATTGTTTAATGTAAAAAGGGTTAAAGTTTTGTTTAAGATTATTTTTTATTTTTCTTAATTAATTAATTAATTTATATAGGTATATATTTTTATTTGAAGACATTATTATGCAATTACAGTAAGTAAATTTTCAGTTGCTGTTCTACCTTTGGAGGTAAGCCAGTTGTTTGCTAAAGCTTTTATTTTATTAATTGAGTATATTCTGATTTCCGGGAAGTCTGTTTTAAATATGTTAAATATTTTAGGCCCTATGTATGAGTAATTTTTCTGTCCATGTGTTGTCTTAGTTTTTGGTATTTCGTCAAGGTTTCGTAATGCTTGTCTAGTATTATGTGAATGCGAGTTACTGGTTGCTGTTAGGTGGTTTGTGTTTTTAATGTAGAAGATGAGGGTAGACTTAACGAACAGCTGTCTAACGTCCAGTACATTAAATTCTCTGAATAGTCTGTCTGATTGGTATGTGAATGGTTTCTTATTAATGACTCGGAGCAAGGTTTTTTGTGCCGTTATAGCTGGTTTTAATGTGGTTTTGTAAGTACCTCCCCAACTTGGAATCGCATAGTTCAAAAATGACTGGGCAAGAGCATAATAGATAGTTTTGAGTTGCTGTTTATTAAAAATATTACGTATGGATTTAAAAAGGTAAATGAGTTTTAAAAGTTTTCCCGATAATAGTTCAATGTGAAGTTTCCAGTTTAGGTGCCTGTCTATTATGATTCCCAAGTATTTCACACTATCTGCATTTTCCAAGGGGGTGCAATCACAGTTTTGGTGTTGGCAATCATGCATAGTCAATTTTAAATCGCTAGATGGCTGCCCTCTTTTATCTATGCTGAATGTCAAATACTTAGTTTTTTTTGAGATTGACTGTTAGCAAATTATTTTCCAGCCAGTGTTTTACTATGTTGCAACCCAGTTCAGCTGCTTTGAAAACAAGATCCCATGATGAAGCGTGGAACAGGAGTGTATTTATACTTAATATTAACACAACAACATACGTGTGCCAATTATAGAAATATAATTATACATCAGTCTTGAAACAGACAAAAAATAAAATATGAAAGAGTAGAGATATAATTCAATAATATACACGAATGATGGAAAAATTAGCAAACATAAAAGATTAAAAATATAAAACAATAAAACACATGAATAATAGAAAAATTGAAAACACGAGTAAGTACGCTTGCACTTATCATGAAAGTGGCATTATACTAAATACATGAAATTAACATATTTCGGTTGAATAAACATATTTTCAACCAGTGCATATGATGTAATATTGGGTCCTTACATATGAAATTGACGTTTAGTATGGGAGGAACATAAAGCCGATTTCTTTTTATTATAATATATTTATTTAATCAAAGTATGTACCATTGCTATCTATGCACTTTTGCCATCTCATAGGTAGTTCATCGATCCCTTTACTAAAAAAACCATTCGGACGGGAATCAATAAAATCTTTGAGGGCGGTTTGGACTGCCCCATCGGAGTTGAATTTTTTCCTTTGCAAGAAGTTATCCAAATTTCGAAAAAAATGGTAATCTGTTGGGGCAAGGTCCGGAGAGTACGGTGGATGTCTTAGACATTCCAATTGAAGCTCCTCTAATTTGGTAGCCGTCTGTTGTGCAGTGTGTGGTCTAGCGTTATCATGAAGCAGCAGTGGCCTAGAGCGATTAACCAGCCTCGGTTGTTTAGCAGCTAGCTTTTCCATCATGGTTTGCAGTTGCTGACAATAGACATCTGCCGTAATCGTCTGGCCAGATTTAAGAAAGCTGTAGTGAACGACATCAGCACTAGTCCACCAAACGCTCACAAGTAACTTTTTTGGAGTCAATTTTCGCTTGGGGCATGGTTTGGCTGGTTCGGCAGGGTTCAGCCATTGCGATGAGCGCTTCCGATTATCGTACAGGATCCACTTTTCATCACAGGTAATGATTCGATTTAAAATCCCTTCATTATTGTGCCGGTTGAGTAATGCAACGCAGCAGTCAACGCGCGTTTGTTGATTTGCTTCACTCAATTCGTGAGGTACCCACCTTTCAAGCTTTTTCACCTTACCAATTTGCTTCAAGTGGATTAAAACAGTTTTATCACTAACACCGCAGCCTGCAGCTAACTCGTATGTGGTTTGCGATGGATCCGCTTCCACAATAGCCTTCAATTCTTCATTATCAACTTTGGTCTCCGGCCGTCCACGGGGCTTGTTCTGCAGGTCGAAATTTCCAGAACGAAAACGTTGGAACCAAAAACGCACTGTGTTTTCTTTTGCGGCACCGTCGCCATACACATCATTAATCCTTCGAGTCGTTTCTGCAGCACTGGTGCCACGGTGGAACTCGTATTCGTAAATAACGCGATATTTCAAGTTTTTCATTTTGTAAACTGAGTGACGCAAAGAGAAAAACAATTGAAGAAAAAACAAATGAATTATAATTTTCAAATTACAAATACATGAGTTAATAGCTGTATAAATTTGGATTTGGAATTCCTAACCAAAGAGAAGATATTTGAGATCAAATTTGCCAGTACGGCAAAACGCCAATTTCATATGAAAGGACCTAATATAAGAATAAATAGTTAAAAGTAAAACGTATCAGTATAGGTATATGTGAAAAAAAGACATTTTACTCTGGAGTTAAGTATTTTGTGAAGAAATGGTAATAAAATAATTATTTAATTTTTGAAAAAGATGGATTAAACATTTTGACATCTGCAGAAAGTTCATTGCCCAAGTTATGAATCAGTAGTTAGTTTCAGGATTGTCACAGTGTATCAGTTGTCTCGCCAAAACATGTTGTTTTGGCGAGTCCTCTGATAAGATACTTTGAAATTTATAACATTCAAAAGTTCACAGCAGTCGAAATTTGAGTGAAATATTTTGAATAGGAATGTTAGATCTGTTAGCTTCCTATGATCTTCCAAAGTTTAATCATTATGTACCTGTTTGATCGTTAGCAGCTTTAGCATTAAATTTTCGAATAGAATTATCAATCTAAATTTTAAGTCACAGTTATATGTATCATGTAAATGCCATCATGCCAATCATGCCAACCTCTTCTTCCCTTGCACGATTTCAGACTATGATACTGTAACGTAACCTGCCTGTCTACCTAAGCTAAATACCTAATTATAAAGTTTAATAATATTAGGTCCTTACATATGAAATTGGTGTTTAGTATGGAAGGAACATAAAGCCGATTTTTTTTTATTATAATATATTTATTTAATCAAAGTATGTACCATTCCTATCTATGCACTTTTGCCATCTCATAGGTAGTTCATCGATCCCTTTACTAAAAAAACCATTCGGACGGGAATCAATAAAATCTTTGAAGGCGGTTTGGACTGCCCCATCGGAGTTGAATTTTTTCCTTTGCAAGAAGTTATCCAAATTTCGAAAAAAATGGTAATCTGTTGGGGCAAGGTCCGGAGAGTACGGTGGATGTCTTAGACATTCCAATTGAAGCTCCTCTAATTTGGTAGCCGTCTGTTGTGCAGTGTATGGTCTAGCGTTATCATGAAGCAGCAGTGGCCTAGAGCGATTAACCAGCCTCGGTTGTTTAGCAGCTAGCTTTTCCATAATGGTTTGCAGTTGCTGACAATAGACATCTGCCATAATCGTCTGGCCAGATTTAAGAAAGCTGTAGTGAACGACACCAGCACTAGTCCACCAAACGCTCACAAGTAACTTTTTTGGAGTCAATTTTCGCTTGGGGCATGGTTTGGCTGGTTCGGCAGGGTTCAGCCATTGCGATGAGCGCTTCCGATTATCGTACAGGATCCACTTTTCATCACAGGTAATGATTCGATTTAAAATCCCTTCATTATTGTGCCGGTTGAGTAATGCAACGCAGCAGTCAACGCGCGTTTGTTGATTTGCTTCACTCAATTCGTGAGGTACCCACCTTTCAAGCTTTTTCACCTTACCAATTTGCTTCAAGTGGATTAAAACAGTTTTATCACTAACACCGCAGCCTGCAGCTAACTCGGATGTGGTTTGCGATGGATCCGCTTCCACAATAGCCTTCAATTCTTCATTATCAACTTTGGTCTCCGGTCGTCCACGGGGCTTGTCCTGCAGGTCGAAATTTCCAGAACGAAAACGTTGGAACCAAAAACGCACTGTGTTTTCTTTTGCGGCACCGTCACCATACACATCATTAATCCTTCGAGCCGTTTCTGCAGCACTGGTGCCACGGTGGAACTCGTACTCGTAAATAACGCGATATTTCAAGTTTTTCATTTTGTAAACTGAGTGACGCAAAGAAAAAAACAATTGAGGAAAAAACAAATGAATTATAATTTTCAAAACACAAATACATGAGTAAATAGCTGTATAAATTTGGATTTGGAATTCCTAACCAAAGAGAAGATATTTGAGATCAAATTTGCCAGTACGGCAAAACGTCAATTTCATATGTAAGGACCTAATATAAGTTTTACGAAAAGCCCAAAGCTTGAGACTTTAAGCTATTGAATTGAGCTTTATTACGACTTTTGTGACTTTTAAGCACACACTTTATGCTTTAAGCTACTAGATGAAAACTTAAGTCGAACTTAGAACTTCGGAAGTATATTTACATGAAAGCTAATATTATTATTTTTTTTTTTTATTAAGAATTTATATTTTCAAAATTGGCCAGTCGTGATCTATCTAGTGGTTAGGAAAATTCCCCCTCCGTTGTGTTCGTAGCTATCCAAAATTCTTTTGATATGTGGTGAGATTCATATTCTTATTAACGCGACTAGACTAATATAGAACGAATTCTTACCTAACTATGGAAATAACAAACGCACGTAACTAATCCGTACTCGTAATTAACATAACGGATTTATTTACTAAAGATGATAGAACGCCTAACCGTTATCGACACGAAATCCACGTATAATCTTCGAACACTTATAGACGAAATGCCAGAGACATAAAACATATTTCCGAAATTACTTTGGCCCTTCCAGAAACCGTTCCAGAATTCTACAGTTTCGCCTATACGAGAGATAGCCGATATCTTCCACGTCCTGAGTCGGCCGGAGGAAGAAACGCTAGTAGCAAAACTTCCTTACATAGTACAGTCATAACTATAATACCACCGGGTTTAAAATACTGAAATATAAAACAATACAATCGTTGTCAAGTTAACGGCATACGCTAAAGATTCCGCCCGCCTTGATTATCAATACCTCATAATAGCAGCTTAGAACAGTGTTAGCACAACCATACGCGGTACCCATTTATGACAGATTTACAAGATATAATAGCATACGTTATATTCAAAAACACAAGTAAGAAACCTACCGATAGCGCGTCCCACGTTGTCCGATCTGCTCAATCTGTTGCTCATAGTACATAGTGGAGGAAGACAAACATATTTATAACAACTAAGACGCATCCAGAGGCTCAGGGCAAGCTTTGTCTGACATTATCACAGCCCGAGATTCTAAGGGAATGGAAGATACAGTTTTGTAAGTGAACTTTAAGAAGTGTCTAACCACTTCTGTTCAAACGTGGATTCTAGATGCCCCCCCCCTGTAGGGGGGAGGGGGATGCGGCCCCAGAGCATCGCCGCATCCGGTGGTTAACTCCTGTTTAGACATGTGATGGCTCCTCTTCTTCGCCTTACAGCTCGATCCTACTCCTAACTGAGTTTACGCCTTGTTAGAGGCAAACAAGCTATCTATCTACGTCGGGTGAAGGCTCAACGGTTTTTAACGTAGTATTTCCAAACACCCTCGCTTTATTCAAGACCTCCCCAGTTCACGTTGTGTAATTTTTTGTTTCGAACTATAGGGGATGAATTGGTTTTGTGGTAACCCTAACGCAAGCTAAATTTAAATTAAATACTGGGGTATGAAGTTCGTGAATGTTCATGGAAAACGCAAACAAAACTACCTAGCACGTCAATTAAGCCCTACGGTGCAATTGCTAAACGTACTATGTTCCGTGGCCCTATATTATTTACCTATCATTCCTACGGACTGAAACCACTGCATCTGGTGTAGCTGCGCTTCCAGAGTGCGCGATCCTCTGCTCCCATGCCCTCTCCGCTCGATCCCCCATTGTCCTACCTGTATGGGATCGACCGCCATCCACTGGAAAGGTTAGTGACGTGCCGTTATCACATGCGCATGCACATATAGAGTATATAGATCCCCTGAAAGCCCTCGAGTCCTTCGTAGCCGCTCCTATGGACGATTCCGTCTTCGACGCCCTCGCTGATTAATAATTTTATCTTCCGCCGTTATCTCGCTGTGCTTATTCCCTACGATCTTTTATATTTACTCTGCATTATCTTAATATCAATTATATTGTTACGTTTATTTACTAGCCGGCCTAAGTTCCGTCACCTGTATCTGGCCCTATGTCTCATTCTAGTGGTACGTTGGGTTCTAATGGATAAGGGGTTTGTAGAAGGTATGTGTAAATGTATGTGTACGCGGAAAATGTGGTTGCTTTAAATTCGGCCCCTCCATACCCAAAGGCTCATCGGTGACTGATCCCATCTTCCTTCTCCCGACACGAGTTCCGGATACGTTGACCTGAGCCTGGATGCGCCTTTTCATGTTGGGCCTCTTCTGTGCAAAGTACCGCACCATCCCTCGCGTCAGTGTCTGGCGTCCGGGCTCAGAGCCAGTTTGCCCCCCGAATTCCAACTCCTCCAGGTTAAACTAAGTTAAACTACGGTATATATACTGAAGCTACTGTAAAGATGGTCCCGGGCCACCTGTCAAGTCAAAAATATGCGAGTGGGGAGGGGGAGTTTCCTAGGCTCCCCAACCCTCGCCTGTGAGCAACTACAGCCCATTGGCCATTCGCGACACTACAGTGACTGCAATCACCCTCCCAGGTAGTACTTATTATAATCTGGTATGCATCAATACGTTCAATCCATTCCAGACGAGGGAAGACATCCGCACGGGTGTTGTGCCACCCGTGAAGAGCCCCCTCATACACTACGTACGAATAGATACATACTAATAAAATACAATATACATACATATACTTACATATACAATACATAAATAAATACTTGTAATGGTTGGTTGCCATGTGGTTTCACGAGGCCATGACCCCTCGTATTAGTAGATGGAAAGGTGGATCTGGACAGTAGGGATATGCCTAGCCCCTGGCCAGGGATGTCGGTGTATTTTCTCCAAATGGTGTACAGCTAGAATCCTGCCATCGATGATGATGGGATCTGCCTAATTTTCTCCGACTGATGTGTAACTGGAACCCTGCCTTCACTGATGAAGATGATGTTGTCACTATCGAAACGTCACCTGATGATATTTATCTGAACCACCGCTAGTGATGATGATGATGATGATGATACTATCGTAACGTTTCCTGACGATATATATCTGAGACACCGCTAATGATAATGATGATACTATCGGAACGCCTCCTGACTATATATGACTGGGACACCGCTAATGATGATGATGATGATGATACTAATGAAACGTCTCCTGACGATATATAACTGGGACACTGCTAATGATGATGATGTTGATGGTACTATCGAAACGCCTCCTGAGGATATATAGCTGAACCACCGCTAGTGATGATGATGATGATGATGATACTATCGTAACGTCTCCTGACTATATATAACTGGGACACTGCTAACGATGGTGATGATGATGATGCTATTGAAACGTCTCCTGACAATATATAACTGGGACACTGCTGATGATGATGATGTTGATGATACTATCGAAACGCTTCCTGACTATATATAACTGGGACACCGCTAATGATGATGATGATGATGATGCTATCGAAACGCCTTCTGACTATATATAACTGGGACACTGCTAATGATGATGATGTTGATGGTACTATCGAAACGCCTCCTGAGGATATATAGCTGAACCACCGCTAGTGATGATGATGATGATGATGATACTATCGTAACGTCTCCCGACTATATATAACTGGGACACTGCTAACGATGGTGATGATGATGATGCTATCGAAACGCTTCCTGACTATATATAACTGGGACACTGCTAATGATGATGATGATGATGATACTATCGAGACGCTTCCTGACTATATATAACTGGGACACTGCTAATGACGATGATGATGATGTTGATGATGATACTATCAAACCGCCTCCTGACTATATACAACTGGGACGCTGCTAATGATGGTGATGATGATACTATCAAAACGCCTCCTGACTATATACAACTGGGACGCTGCTAATGATGGTGATGATGATGATGCTATTGAAACGTCTCCTGACAATATATAACTGGGACACTGCTGATGATGATGATGTTGATGAAGATACTATCGCAACGCCTCCTGACTATATACAACTGGGACGCTGCTAATGATGGTGATGATGATGATGCTATTGAAACGTCTCCTGACAATATATAACTGGGACACTGCTGATGATGATGATGTTGATGATACTATCGAAACGCCTCCTGACGATATAAAGCTGAACCACCGCTAGTGATGACGATGATGATGATGATACTATCGCAACGCCTCCCGACGACATATATCTGGAACACCGCTAATGATGATGATGATACTATCAGAACGCCTCCTGACTATATGTGACTGGAACACCGCTAATGAAGATGATGATGATGATACTATTGAAACGTCTCCTGACAATATATAACTGGGACACTGCTGATGATGGTGATGATGATGATGCTATCGAAACGCCGCCTGACTATATATAACTGGGACGCGGCATATGAATAGACAAATAAATACCTAATTAATTAATGAATCATCAATTAAATAAATAAATAGAAATGAATAAATAAGTTCGGCGTCGAGCACACGGGCCGCGCGATCCCTGGAAGTTCACACACATGCAGAGAAGGGTTATTTGGCAAATTAATTCGCCCCTATTATGGTCAGTACGGATTCAACATGCAGACAACACCTGTGGGAAAAACATATGTAAAGTTTACGGTACAGGGGTTATCTTTCACTGTCGGCGCTTCTTCCGTCTCTGTCTGGGGTGTCGAACCCGAGACCATTCTTCTTAATCGTGCGCCACCTTTATATGTCGTTATAATCTCAAAACGGAAAGAGGATGACATGACTTACCCATCTGCCGCCGATTATATCCATTCCAGTGCATCGTAGTTTCACTTTATGTACCTCACTTTATACCTAAGGATTGCGGACACTTGCCTTGCACGCGCATACGATTCACAGGCCCCTAATTAACTATAGTTCGCGACCTAACCTTTGATCCTGCCATTACGCGCTTATAAGTTTCCGTAGCTGGGGCTTAGTATCCAGCCTCGGCAACTATACGGTGTATATACCTTAATCAAACCGAAACTAGACATTATTTTCTTTTCCTTGAATTTATATTCCTCGAGATACCGGAATTAGACTCTAGCTCGACAATTGTAAGTATTTATATATCTTAATAATACTGCAACATAGTCCTTATTTCCGTCTTACGTATCCGTACTTCCCGGGTCATCGAGACTAGACTCTAATTCTAATGATCATACTCTAATGATTATACGCACCGATATTTTTCATAAAACCCGTTACCCGTTATTTTCCGATGTTACATATTCTTATATTTATCCGAAATACCGGGATTAAGCTTTGAATCTAGGATTCCATCCATTTATAAGTTTTAACAAACCCATGAAGCAACCACTTGTTGTTGTTAAAGAATTGATTGCTTCTATAATAAAACCCCACTAGTCTACATCTTTATAAGGTCAATACATATTACTTTTAGGGTCCGCCGATTTAGTTTTATTCTTAATAATATTATTATTATTATTATTATTATTATTAATTAATTACACGGCTTAATAGCCTTTTACAACAGGTTTATACATAATTAAAATACAACAAACGATTAAATGTAAAAGAAAATTAAAGGGTATAAATTTAAAAAAAGTATATATACATAGTTTAAACATAATGAGGTTAGACATATATGTAAAAAAGTATATATGCAAAAAGTGTAAAGTAGCAGGTTTATACATAATTAAAATACAACAAACGATTAAATGTGAAAGAAAAATAAAGGGTATAAATGTAAAAAGTATATATATACATAGTTTAAACATAATGTGGTTAGAAATATATGTAAAAGGTATATATGCAAAAAGTGTAAAGTAGCAGGTTTATACATAATTAAAATACAACAAACGATTAAATGTAAAAGAAAATTAAAGGGTATAAATGTAAAAAAAAGTATATATACATAGTTTAAACATAATGAGGTTAGACATATATGTAAAAAAGTATATATGCAAAAAAGTGTAAAGTAGTGACCTCAGAAATTTTTACTCACCGATAATATAGCAATATTAAATTTGAATAGCCAGCTATATATATAAAAAATTTAAGACATTATATAAAAATTTAATATTTTGAAAAGAAATGATCATATAATGATTTTTTAAATTTTGAGAGAGATAGATTTAAAATGTCGACATATGTAGGTAGTTCATTGCCAAGTTTGTGCATTGATAACAAAATTATATTATTCTTAATATAATTTTATTATCATCTCGAATATTTGATATCCACTCTCCGGTAAATTTTAATATAGTTTAAATCATTTTAATATCATTTATCATTTTAATATAGTTTAGGAATAACGGGATTCTGTAATTTCTACAAGTATAAACAACCCCAATCTTACCAAATCCATTTTATGTAGTGAGAGACGCGGGACTTATATTCTTCCTAAAATGTAAAATGAACCCGGTCTAGATGAAACATCCTTATTTAGTTTCAGGACAACGAGGTTTACGCGTTCCACGAGGAATATGATATAACCCGATCTAAACGAAGGTAATTTTATATAATTTTAGGACAGCGGAACTTACAAATTTCATAAAGTATATCGTGAAGCCAATCTAGGCGGAGACACTACGTATATTTTAAACAGAGTAAGAGTTTAAATTTCACCATCAAGTCTAATACACCGCAAGAATGTCCTAGGCATAGTAAACAAAATAGCGGTCAAAACTGTAGTGTTTCTATGTTCACACGTTTTAGCCCAAAACGAATACTATAATTTTCACATTTATAATACAAAACGCGAATTTCTAAACGATTCTAAACATTTTAAAATAGTTCTAACCGAAACCTATGTTTCATATTTATTAAATGAAGGCGCGAATTCTAAACGAAACACTAACATTGTTTAAAACGGGACCCTATATTTATATATGCTTAAAATGAAACGCGAATTCCCGAACGATAGCATTTTATATAACTAGATGTAACGAAATCTTATATAGTTTATAAATAAGGAGACCCGGCCCCAGGCGGTTTATATATATTTTCAATATAACGAGGCCCTATAACATCTTTATAAGTATAATACAACCCCGGTCTATCGAAACAATGTACTAGAAGTTTTTATATGTTTGAATACATGGTATACGTTTTTTTATACGCGTTTTTATACGTTTTCGTATAATACGAAGTACCCCAAATTATACAACCGCGAAGTTTACATCACTCCTAAAGTATAACCAGAACTAATCGAAACATTTTTTCATAGTTTAAGTCCGCGAGGCAAATATCTTTCATAAAATATAAAATAACCCGAATCAAAATAAACATATTTTTACCTTATATTTTATATATTCCCCAACGCGCGTAATAATCCCGGCCACATGAAACGTTCTTATATGTTTTAATAGCGCGGGACCTATGTTTTCCTATATAATATAAGATAACCCGGGCCGAAAGGAAGCAATTTTATATACTTTATAAAATAGTGAAACTTGTACTTCTGTAAAACCGTAAATAAACCCCGACCCCCACGAGATTATCTTATATAATTTTTTAGAATAATGAAATTTCATACGTCTGTAAAATTGTAAATAAGTCC
The DNA here is from genome assembly GCA_016648135.1 of Agrypnia vestita. Lineage (NCBI taxonomy): Eukaryota > Metazoa > Arthropoda > Insecta > Trichoptera > Phryganeidae > Agrypnia > Agrypnia vestita. Next base: position 17,691 of record JADDOH010007042.1, read on the forward strand.
CGATTCTCACGAGATTATTTTACATAATTTTCTAGAATAATGGAATTTATGCATCTGTGAAACTGTTAATAAACCCCGATTCTCACGAGATTATTTTATATTATTTTCTAGAGTAATGGAATTTATACATCTGTGAAATTGTAAATAAACCCCGATTCTCACGAGATTATCTTATATAATTTTCTGGAATAATGGAAATTATACATCTATGAAATTGTAAATAAACCCCGATTCTCACGAGATTATTTTATATCATTTTCTACGAAATGAAAATCTAGATTATTATGGGCTGAACATGATACCCCGCGAGATCAGCTATATATTTTTCACTAGACGTATTTTTAATCCCAGAATTTATTCGCTATAATTTTAACGGACTCTTACTATTAAACATAAACAAAAAATTATTAAAATAAACTAAATATTCTTTCGATAACTAAAATAAACCCGGTCTAATCGAAACATTTCATATAACGAAATATTATATGCCTTACAAATGTAAAAATTAAAATGAGAACTCGCGTATTTAGCAAAGATAGGTATTTTATAAGACTTATTTAAAATCGAATCTGTTAGTAACAACTCCTTTATCTTTTAACAGCTTCCCGCGTGATTAGCGTAAAATAGGTATCTTTATAACGCACAGCTAGTTTCCAGAGATCCGCCAATACTATACTTAGTAAAACGAAAATTTAACTAAATTTGTACTCTACCTTTTCCTGAAATTCTGCGAATATTATTCTGTGAACCTAGTAAGACGACAAAAATAATTAACTTTATAGAACATAGTGATTTCCGAAGTTCCGACATGCCAGATTAATTACCTTTATAAAATAAAATCAATCCCGTACTCTGAGTTAAAACTCTTTTGACAGGACCTCGCGTATTTAGCGTAAGATAGGTATTTTTACAAGATTTATTAACAATTTCCCGCGTGTTTAGCATAAAATAGGTATCTTTATAACGCACAGCTAGTTTCCGGAGATCTGCAAATATCAGTTCTATATATGCCGGACTAATCAACTTAATAAAGCGCAGTAATTTCCGAAGTTCTAATATGCCAAATTAATTACCCTTTATAAAATAAAATCAAACCCGTACCCCCCTTTTCTTTTAACGTGAGCAATGTCGAAGAGTATATTTACCCGTACACCACTTTCACTTGAAATTAAACTATAATTTTCACTATAACCACTGGGACACTCTAAGTCGACGGTAACTTTCACTCAAAAATACAACCGACGCGGATTTCACGCCCCGTAGACGTTCACACCAACTGCCCGAAATCTGCTGCGTCTTGACATTTTAAAACCCCCCTAGCGGGAAAAGGTCCTAAGTCGTGTGTTTCCAGGATTTTCAATATTCTACTTCCCTTGAAACCTAAATCTTTGTTCCTAAGATTCAATTTGGCAAAAAAAAACCATATCTCCACTCGGATATGTCAGTTGATCCCACCTCCTGTTGCCGTCTCTGTCTCCTCCCTGTGCCTGTTTTGGGACGGACTCAGTGGCTTCGGACGATTTGAACTCGCTTCAAAAGCGCGATAATTAATTTTTAATATTTAATTTCTAAGTTCAGTCCATATTGTCGTTTGATCAACCGTAACTACAATCTATCGGGTACTCCCCTAATCATAGTTGATGTTTCTTCATTATCTACCATTATTATGCCCCGTTCCCTCGTATTTTCACTCGTCTTTATCGGAAATTTAACGATCCTTGGCTGCTATATCATTGTATCGATTTCCCTACACTCAACATGTACACACTGCATACCTAGATAAAACAATCGTTCAAAGGTACTATACCTAATTTTAAATTAATTTTGGGCGATCTTTTCTCGTGGATCATCCAATGAATCCTGTCTTTTGCCCGCGGCTCTCCGCGCACAGGGACGTATTAGTTCCCTCCGTTGCGGAATTTAAACATAATTTGTAACCATTTATTATTATTTTTATTGGCAGTA
>JADDOH010007043.1:0-68095 GCA_016648135.1 Agrypnia vestita
TACACAACATCCATTTTCTAAAAGATTACTGAACCTATAGATGCATTAAATCAATTATTTATTAAATACTAATTGCACTACATTCAAACAATCCACCATACTTAGAAAAAGTAAAACAACTACAATTAAGAATAATTAAAACTATAGCAAATAAAAAACAAAAAGATGAAAAACCGGAAAACCTATTCAAAATGTGTGAAATCTTACTGATCCAAAAACAACTTGACTATAAAATAACACTGGAAGAATACGAGAAGGACAGTTTCAAAACACCAATACATCATGAATATACGACAAGACAAATAACAAATAAAAAACTAGAAATAAAAAAAACAAATAATTGTTATGGAGACAGAACCAAACAGTGCGTAATTCCAAAATTATTCAACAAGCTACTGGATAAAATAAAAAATGTAACGGGACAAAAAAATATAAAAAAGACATTAAAGAAATACTACAGTGAATTGTGAAGTGAATAGGAAAAGCAAAATTAGTTTAATATAGTAGCTTATTATATAATATATCATAAAGTAAATACAATTAAGTAAAGAAATGTACATACACTTATTATAATTAAATCCTTGCGTTTAAACTTGTTTAAATTACAGTTTTGCAAGAGGTAATTTAAAAAAAATAATTAAAAAACATGTAAAATATACTTAAATGCAAATATACGTGTTACTAGAGCATGCCGAAGACACTTGCAATTGAGATAATGGGCAAGGTCTTCACTATAATATTTATTATCAGAGTATCATGTACCTATTATCCTGTTAGTGTCTCTAATAAATAAATAAAAAATTATTGTCACGAGTCGTCGCTGCCAGATTCAAATGAAAATACTGGAAATTAATTAGCAATTTATTAATTACTGATTAATCAATTATTAAATGGACAAAGTCACTCTACACGAATTTCACACTTTTCTTTAAATTACACTCAATCTATAGAATCTGACCACAACATTGGCTAGTGTTTTCCACTCCTATTGTGCACTCCGCGAAAACACCTAATTCTTTCAGGCACTCCCAACTATTAAATTATTCAGTTTAAATTCCATTTCTTGTATGCCACCTAGTGAATAAGTAATAATTAATAAGTTTTTTTTCTTTTTTAGAAGTAAGTTGTTTTGTAATATAATAATTTTTCTGTGTAAAGCGCCCTTGAAGTGAGTATTCGCGAAAACGGCGCTATATAAGTTATCCAAATATTATTATTATTATTACACTATGTCGCAATTTATCATTCGTATATGAATACTTCAATTATAATTCACTCGACCATTCCATCCAACTCGATCAAAAAATTTTTTTTTTTCATTAAGATTCATTCATTACATACTTACTTTAATTTTTTTTCAATTCCAGAAGCGAAACACATCACAAAACACCCAGGCTTGAGCAAAACACATAGATTATTTGTGATCCCTCGGTGTGAGAAGCCAGTGAGCTCCACGAGGGCCGCCAATCTATTACTGAATATTCCATTATTATTTAATTAATATTTTTTAAGTCCCAATCAATTCATTAATTCTGTTCATTCAATTACTTCAATCAAACATTTCATTTGTACTTCTAACATATCTATTATAGACTGAAGTACGTTTCCTTGATTAAATTACACTGTAAACGAACTTCCTCTCTAAAGACGAATTTTTACAAATATAATATGTTTCACCTATTTCAAATATCAGATTATAATCAACAAATAACTAATAAAAAAACAAAAAAATGAAAATAACATCTCAGGATGGAAAACTATAAACTAATGGATAGGAAGATGCAAGGCAGGTAGCCCGATCCCTGTATTTTCCCGTTCTAAGAAAAGCGGGGCTCAGCCAGCGAGAAAAGTTGGCAGGATTCAAATTAGTTTTCAGGCCAATCCAAGTGTACGGCCACGAGACTGAATCTTGATCGGAAAAACCCGCCCAAGGCCGACAGGCTGCCGTGATGGAAATTCTACGAGGGAAAGTAGGAGTTACCAGAAGGGACAGAGTTAGAAATACTCAGATAAGAGTTTGTCTCGAAGTAGAACCCTTATTAACGTTTTTTGAGAAATCACAGTTACAGTGGCTGGGATATATCTTGCGGATGCTGGCAGATGACTACCAAAGCGGATATTCCAGGCAAAACCAGAAGGCAAAGGACCGAGAGGAAGCTGTCCTAGGAGATTTTTGTTTTGTCCCTTTCCCTCCAAGGAGGGGTGTTGATTTATTTTTGTCCCGTGCGATGTCTCCTCGGGTGTTCTTATGTTGTATTTTTTAGATTATAGATGTTCTTTTATTGTAATTTTGTAAAACCTCTTTTAAAAATAAAGACTTTTAGCATGGGACATTGAAGGTTTTGCGCGACCAACTCGCCTGGTCTTGCTTCTTGTTATGCTGGGACGCAAGGCCGGGCGGAGAGGACGCTTTAGCATAAAATAATGCCAACCAGGCGGCGAATGTGTTGGACGCTACGGCGCATAAAACAGCCCAGGGTATGTGGTGGGTCACCTTCAATGTCCTAGGAGAAGCTGGTGGAAACAGTTGGAGGGCTGCTGCGAAGCCAGGTTGCAACTAAATTCTGTTGACGTGGAGGGCAAGGCACAAGATGGAAAAAATATAAACCTTCTATGGGCAGGAAGGTACAATGATCCCGACCCATTAGGATAAGAGGTTGAAGTAAAAAAAGAAGTGGAAGAAAAAATGCAATAACTGAACAAGAATTAAGGTGTGTTAGAAAGAATTCCTAAGGATGAAAATTTAAATATAATTATATTCGAAACACGCTGTAGAGAAGCGAACATAGGTAGTAAAATTGATTCGCTCAACCATTTCAGCGCCAAATGCTACTGTGTAAAACTGCAGGTGACTGGTATGACCAGATGTCGATATCAAAAATTCTAACATTTTGTATGCACACGTGATGATATTTGCAACTCTGATTCAATAATAAAAAATGTATTTTTTATAGAATCTTCTTTCATAAAATGCTCTTTTAATATTATTTTTTTTTATAATACTAATACTTATATACTTATCTTATTAAAAATATCATTTAACCATATTATAACGAAAAATAACAAATTGGTTGCCTGACAATTGCGCGTAAGCAACTGCGCACATGACTACTGCGCGCCGACATTAACGCGCAATACAAAAGTAAAATGAACATATTTACTGCCATGGATTTCATTTAGAAATTTTCACAAATCTAAAAATTAAATAAATAAATATATTTAACTTTATTCCAGTATGTGGGGAGGTTTGTGCAGTCCGACACATTCCATATAACTAAATAAAACGCTTTATAAATAACGGACTTAAAACGATTTTTATCTCTAATTAACTAAATTTACTAATAACTTATTTTATCTCTTTAATATTCGAATCAATAATTGAGAAAAATGAAAGAAAAAAATAACTTCCATTCTCTTGATGAAATTCTACGTTCTTCAATTATTATTTTTTATTTAATGTACCAGCGGTAACGTGCTGGTCTTCCACTTCAGATACAAAATAAATATATCACGCAGATATACGGTATGACAAATAATGAATAAATAACTAGAAATATTAAAATATATTTTTACGGAGAAGAAAAAACGAGCGAGCCTTCAGTAGTTGCATATGATGTGCAATATTTGACATCTCACAATAAAAAAATTCAATTGAGCACCAAAAAAAATTAAAAATTTAAAAAAGCTAAAACCTATACTGCCCTTCCAAGCTAGAAGGCAGTAACAAACAAAAAATTCAAAAACTAGTTGCCATCTGGTGAATTATTTTGTTCATTATCTAAATATCTTACTCAAAAAGCATTATTATTAAAAATAACTAGAAAAAACTGACAAAAAATAGACAACTACAAAAACAACACTCAATTTTTAGCAAATAAGCAGTAAATGCAGATATTTCTCTGTAGTTGCTGCTTTTTTGCTAAGAAATATATCACACTTTAAATTGTTGAATTTAAAACTTTATGTGTCGATCTGTCAAAATAATCATATCATTCTGATCGAGTGTTAGGCGGTGATAGATTGGTGTTAGCCCTAAAAACCCATATAAGTATATTATATTATTTGTACTAAATTGATACTGATAATTTTTTTATTAATAAGTGCTTAAAAATATCGCCAAGAACAAAACAAATTGTTAAAATGGCGCTGGAAATGCAAAATGAAAACAATTCACCAAACGGTCAAATTCCTTTACAAAACTGTATGTAATAATATTATTTATGAATGAGTAGTTAAACATAATTATAATAAAAATTAAAATAAAACACAAATCACTTTGTTTTCACCACTATATTAGATTAAAAAATCTACATGTTTCGAGAACAATGTTCTCTTCATCAGGATTATTGTGTACTAATCTTAAAAGTTGAAACAAGCAAATATGTTACGGTGAAGGAGCGGTTGAGGGGGTTGGTGAGGGGAGGGGGGGGTTCGAGGTGTTGATTATTATGGGTCATTTGGAATGTTAAGTGGAAAAATATTCAAAATAGGATTATGCAAAAATTTCGTCTGTGTATTTATTATATTAGACTTAATATTAACATTTTTCCTAATTTCGAGTATTTCTAAATTATTTATTTGAGGTATCTTATAGTTGAAATGTAAAAATTTTAAGCCTGTGTTAATATCAAATGTATGGTCAAATTCTATTAGATGTTTTGCGAAATCAGAATCAATATTGCTAGTTAATGCTTTGACATGTTCTTTAACCCTAGTTTCAAAATTTCTTTTTGTTTTGCCAATATAAAAATTATCGCAATCGTTACAATTAAGTCTATAAACTCCTGATTTCATGATAGGATTATCACTATCCTTGTTATTTAGTATGTATTTTTTTAATTTGTTACTCGTATAAAAGGCCGGCTGAATTGAGTTAGGAATATTTTTAGTTATTATTTTTGACAAATTGTTATCGACAAATAAAATTCTACGCCATTGTTTATTTCTATCTGTTGACTTAGGATAGATATATTGTTTAAAAATTTTTTGTTTTATCTTTTTATGTAATAAATTATCTATTAATTTAGTAGAATAACCATTATTATATGCTATTTGTTTAATAAGATTTAATTCAGATGTATAATTAAGATCAGATAAAGGGATTGTAATTAATCTATGTAACATGGAGTGAAACGCCGTAAGTTTTTGGGAAAAGGGGTGATTCGATGAATTGTGTATAACGATATCCGTGTATGTGTCTTTTCTAAAAATATTAAATTCTATTTTGTTATTTATAATACTTTATTTTAAATTTGTTATGACGCGTTATAATTTTTTAAATCAGAAAAATGACACTTTCCAGAATAAAATTAACAAGACGAAGTCACGTGCCTACTAAGTGGCATGATTTAGCTGCAGTTCAATAGGAGATTATACCATGCAACAATATAAGAGCGGATTTCTTGAAAAAATCTGTTATTAAGAATAATTTTAAAGAGCCTCAAAAAAGAACAAAGGATCGCGGAATTCCTGAATTAAAAAACAGAATATTATTCAGAATCTTGGACTACTGATGCCCGAAAATCGAAGAGTTTTTTAGAAAAATCTGGAAGCTCGTGATGTTCAAGATCTAACTTTTGAGTTTGGTGAATGAAAAATGCTTTAAAAAACTAAAATCGAATGCTTTAGATAAACGATTTCTACAATACCATTTCTGTTCATGAATCTAATTATTAAGAAAATATTAATTTTGCAAAGAATTACGTACCTACATTAAGCCAAATAAATATTTTTTTATTAAATCCTGATTTTAAATATTCTATGTGTGCCTAGTCGCCTAGTGGAATAGAGCAAACTTCAGAAATTCTTAGAAACAAGGCAGTAAGTACGTAGTTACTGCCTTGTTTCTGAGAAAGTTTACGCTATCATTGAAGCACATTCTAAGGCAGAAGGCATTTATTGATTTAAATAATGAAATTCAATAATTTTATGTCTATTTTAGGTATTATCTTATTTTTGGAGTAATTTTACATTAAAATATTAGAAAAAGTTAAATATGCGGCGAAAAAACACAAAAAACCTAAAACTTCAATTATCTCAAAACTTTTCAATATGTAGTTACTGTCTTCTTCCTTAGAAAGGTCGTATATATTTATTAATTAGTAAATACAAGTAAAGATAATTCATAAATTTATTTATTATTGAATTTCGCCGCACTAGGTCGGTACCGTATATATGAACGTACGCATTTTTTTTAAGGAATGTGTTTGGTCAATTATATGTTTTTATTTATTTTCTTACATGGTAGTGTGCCGCTTTACATATTGTATGAAAACTTTGAATAAATATTTAAAAATAATCACATAAATAACATAAAATTTGAGAATGTAAATCATTAAGTATAGTTATTGTTTACATTATTCGATAGTTTCGAAGATATAAGCCAAAATATATCAAAGTTACAACATCCACACGCTTGCAACATATACACAAAATCAGAAGCATTGACTGGTAGTGTGCGTCTTCGCTGTGATAGCACTTGCTGGACACTGATTTGTTTATAATCGATGATTTTTTTTCCAGCACGCTCATTAGTTAAATAAAATTTGGCGTTTTATTTCCTGTTACGCATTTCCGTCTTTTTTTATGAAATCACTGCCACAGATTGCAGGAAAGCGAGAGGAAAGATGTTATACATCAAAAATTTAAAAATAAGAACAAAAAAAATATTTATTTCCTTTGTCCTTATCGTTTAACACCAATTGAACAATTCATAATACATTACGTCCCCACTTCTGCGCCAAATGACCACGCCCACATACCCACCGGACTCTAACCTCCACCCCATTCCTCACGCCGTCCTTTAGTATTAATAACATTACTAAAGATGATCCGTTAGCATCGAAAATTTTCTAATAATTATAAACAAATAGTGAAAGCTATCATTTTTCGATATTTTTATTAAAATTTTGTCGGCTTATTAAACACGCATTTTTCAACTTTCAAAAAAAAATTCTGAATCGCAATAAGTTTTGGTCATCCTTGATTTGGAGATTCATACAGAGCTAACAATGCGGAAATATTGGACTCTTCACGGAATGGGAACACCTCATGTCCTCGGGGCCATAAGCAATTTATGCAGGGCTGTCTATTGTTATTCAGTTACGAATATAAAAGAAAATTGTTTTTTCATCTCGCAAACTTAGCGTGTGTAAAATATAGCTTTAAAAAACAATGACACAAAAAAATTAAATGGAATCTAATATTGGTGCAAACACATATTTCCTTAAATTAATGGTTTGCGTCTTAACTAGGCCCTACTATTATAATGTGTAGTATAGTATATTTTGAAGGGCTAGGGAGAAGCGGTGGGAGCCATTTCGTTCAGTTGCTGTCCGCGCGTCCGTGGCTCGAGTCTTTTTCCATCCGTTTTTTAGCTGTGAATTCGAAGAAAATTATCATACTTAGATTTTACTGGAAAACTAATTTCAAGTGCATTTCGTGATCTCGCATTTTTGCTACATGCTGCTTCCCGCTACATGCTGTTTCCCGCTACATGATACTTTCCGTTACACGCCTTCCCGCTACAATGCGTACTGATCATTGTTGATTACGTTATTGAGTTTCATGAAAAGAATTAAAACTCGTGCACACAGAAATTTTGCCTCGAATATTTAAAATAATTAGGGCAAACATTTTTTTTATAAACAATCAAAGCATTCGTGACATTCATATGTAAACAGAATCTGCCAGCTGACAAGAATTCAATATGGCTTCGCTATTGAGACGTTGTTCTTTTTCAAAAATTGAGAGCTTTTTCAATGTTTTATCGCTTTTCGAGCTAAAATTTCATTCAAAAGTTTCGAAACTATACAATTTTGACAACCGCTTTGAATATCGAATGAAATAATGTATATATCTAACAAATAGTTCATAATTTGAAATGCGATAAATAATTTCTCGAACATCACTTTTAATCGTTTTTGGCATGGTGACATAAAAACCTTTTTTAAAAGATGATCGAAACATTTGTGAACTGGCATGTAAAAATAATCTAACAGCTGATGAAATTTCAATATGGCGTTGTTATTTCTAGTATCGCATTTCCGTTGCATGCTGCATTCGAAACTTCTATTTCAATAAAAAAATTACCCTTAATGTTCCAGAGAAAAACTCCAAAAATTCATAAACTTTTATTTTTTAAATATTTGTATCGAAACAAAATACGTACCAAATCATTGTCATTGTGGCCTACAATATCCAGAATCATTGACTAAGGGCCAGTTGTATCCACTTGATTTGAAATAAAAGGTCTTTTAAAGCATACATTTTTACGGAAATGGTTTATTTGATTAGTGGAGAAGACAAAAATCTATGCTTTTAACGAAATATTACTAAAAACCGGTTGATGCAACCGGCCCAACGTGACTGAATTATGGAAACGTTTTCTATTAATTTTATAAAACATGGTATCCTAATCGATATATTTATTCAGTTTACCTCCAGAGACCAATATGCTTCGAAAATAAATGTAATAAAAGCATATTATCGAACGTATTATAAATTCTAACGTACATGCGACAAAGAGTCCAATGTTCAAAGAAATATACGCTTTCATGAACACAAACAATACTACCTTTGTATGGATTTTGCAAAACAAACTTCCAATATGTTCGCTGCGTTCCCTGAAACCCCATTGGTTTGGGGTAAGCCACCCTTTTATGTAGGTAGTAATTTGATTATCCCGCAGAAATCTTTATTTACCCTTAAGTAGATAGATTCGGAATTATCGTGGGAAACGTGGCGACTTGGTGCGACTCGGTATGTGGGTGTACGCTGTGTGCGTCTCGCTACGCTACTCCGAGTGTCTACGCCATCGTAGACCGATAGTCTACGGTTTTCGAAGAATAAATATTGGAGCTTGATCTGAAAATAAATGTATTCCAAGAATGTATTTTGAAAGGTGTTTAATTTGATTCTAGTTTAATGTGAAAATGATAATTCAATGTAATCGTAAGTCCTGATTAAATTTAAGGATACTGAATAAATTGAACGCGGATTATAAATGGTAAGGTGGATTAAATTAGTTAAGATAATAATAAAATGACTAATCTTTGATAAATTATTATTCTAAGAAATAAAATTATTTTATTTTATATGCAAAGAAATGCAGCAATATCAAAAGAAATATTTTGAATGCAGTCATTGAGGATTACTAATTTAGTATTCGATATTTTATGCAAGACAGAAATATACAATTATGTAAATACCAAAAGCCGTGATGTTTTCTATTTGGGAGCAAATACAGCAATATCCGTATTTAAAAGACAAATATTTATTCATATACACATTTATAAAGAATCCTGATGTGGCAATTTTTTACAAAAATTTATTTCCAATAAGATATCGGTAGGTTTCAGATTTCTGAGAAATATCCTGTGGTGATGGTTTTTTTAAAATATTTATGCTGCCCTTACTTTTACATCCCTCTCATATTAAAATGTTTCACACTCTCGCATCGTTAACATACAAAAAAATTTTCAGTGTAGAGCCTTTTTGATTCCGTAGTCTATACGAGACTTTGAAAATTATTTCATCTCTTATTTGATAAAAGATCTGATCTGTTTAACATATTTTCCGCAGCCTCGATCCCTTGACACTATTTTAAAATTAAGTTAAACGCTTGTGTTGTAAAAATAGGAGTAGCTTGCTTGTTCCTGTAATGGGGCTCGAACGACCAACCACTGGATCACTTGTTTTATTTTATTAGCGCGATATCACAGCCACTATACCAACGAGCTACGCTAACGAGTTCATAGTCAGTTTTATTCGCTCTGTTTTCACACGTTCATTTATTTCTTCAATAAATGCAAAATGATTTTGTGGTGACATTATAAATATAAATAACAACAATTTACTTTGTTTTCACCACTTATCCCAAATTCCCATTTTATTTAACAGTTTTCCTTATTAATAATAAATTCAAAATATATATATTTCATTATAAGGTTAATTATAAGGGATGATAATAATTTGAAGAAATCCGGAGTTTATAAATTGATTTTTTAATATTGTTATAAACGTGGTCTTCCATGTTTCGAGGAATAGAACATCCCATACACATAACACATTCATAAATCGTGCAAGCAAAACCTTCAACAATAATTGTATCGATATTGACCTCTTCAATATTGGTCTTACCACATTTGAAATAATGTTTTAGATTCTATATATAAATGGACTGTGACCAATCACTCACTACATCTAATCTTCTCTTCCTCCACCTCCTCATCTTTCCTTCCCATCCCTATCCACGTGTTGTTACTCATTAACTTTAATATTGTTTGTTTCTAATTTTTTCATTGATTAACATTATTTTATTTAAATATTGTTTATTGATTACTATAATTTATTTTTTTAGTTTTCAAATATTCTGTTATCTAAAATAGTACTAAATTTACTACGCCTTAAACATCTGTGAATCTTTGTAACTGGTTTATGCAATGTACACTGTGCTCTAACATTTTAATGATTGAAACTGTTAAGATTCCTTAATTAAATAAATTAAATTTTAAAAAATCAACGTGAACTGAACGTTTAATGATGATGACAGATTATTATTTTTCGGCTTTTTATTTTATTTTAAATATTATTATTATTTAAGACAATAAACTCTTTACAATGAATAATTGATATAATAATCACATTAAATTAAGGGTAAAAATAAAGTCTCAGACGGTGAATTAATTACGAAAAGAGGTTTGGGTCTTAGAAGAGGTCAATAAAGCGGGTAGATTTATGGCCGTCCTTGAAAAAACAACTTTATTATTCGCATCACATACCCCTTATAAGAATACAGTTCCTCTTTCCATTATCTTTTGTGTTCGATAATAATTTATTCTCGGTAGCGCGGAGTGAGATGGAATTATAACGTTGGAACATCCACAAAATAAAAGAGGGAAAGACATTCCGGTCCGCTGCAATATTTATTCTATCTTGTCCCAGTAGAAAACAAAAGGGGAAATTGGGGAAGAACACACATTCACTTAAAGTACATTATGTTGATTTTCTTGCGGTCCCATGCCATGTTTCTTCCCAGTTTGCTCACCGACTATCGTGAAGAACTCTATCAACGATCCAGTAACGCAATAAATTCATGCCTTACACAATAATCATAAAACAAATTGAAACTCGGATAAATTTATAGGTTGTCTATACATCTACTTAAATCTTTTTAACGTTAAAGTCATTTTCGTAAACATAGGTATTCATATAATTTATACAGGAATACATTACATACCTTTTCTTTCAGAATATTGATACTATAAATCCCGCATTCCACATGAGACATTGTGCCTTTTGTATAAAGGCATTATCACAGTTCTTCTCTAAACATGAAACAGCTCGATTATATTTAATTTTTTAGGAATTCAACATGTATAGGTACACATATAAAAACAAATCTACTTAACTTCTATTTTATAGTTGGTTGACATACTTAATTAATTATTTATTTCATTAATCTTCAAGTTAATCTTCAAGACTTTAGATTACCAATTCAATGATTACCATAAATCAAGAATTTTTATATATGGAATAAACATTTTTATATATGTTTTCATTTAGCAATCTATACCACGTCACTTTTTCTGACTGAATTTTCTCGGAAAAGATAATTTGGATGTATTATTTGTAAGATCGGAAAGAATATTTAAGAATGTCAAAACTCATAAGTCATTCAAGGTAAATTGTGTACATGTCATCATTATGCCAGCCGATATAATATTAAACTCATCTTTTTTCTTCTTCTTTTCCTTTTCCTTCTCAATCTTTCGCCAGCATAAAACTCTGTCATCAATTGCACATTTTTAATAATTCGTTAATTTCTGGCACTTACCATTCCGTATTTTTTCCGGGATTTGTGAACCATACGAATCGTAGTGGTAGAATTTTAACATGTTTATAAATGAGAGTCCGCTCTTCTTACGTGAACTGTAAAATGTGTCTTTGTGCCGGATTCTCCACACTCCCCTATCATTCACGGGTCCATAGATATGCCGCAAGATTTCCCTTCTTTCTAAGTTATCCAACAGCTCAGCATTTTTCACATGTATTTCGGGCATCAATTCTGTAAGACACCATATAAGATAAAACATATCTTCTAAGATAAAAAATAAAGTTTTTCATCGAATAAATTATCCTTTTATTTTCATGTGGTTAAAAAAAAATATTTAAATTAATTTTAATGTAATTAAAATATAATAATTTATTTTATGTCTACATATTCACAGACAGAACTTTGCTCTCGTTTGATGGAGATTTAGCAGTAAAGTTGATCATTCTTCTCCTCATACCGAATACAAAATATGATCCATACAATGAAACATCCTAAAGCGAGTTTTTAGACTGATGTTTGATCAAATAAAATTAAATAACACAATTAATAATAAAATCATTAATTACCCATGTTTATATATTTTACCAACGGGTTTCGAAAACTGTCAATTCCTCTGTCAGCGCGATAAAAAGTCAAGTAAATCATACATTTTTATAAAACGAATTTCAAGAGTAGCTTGTTGGACTTGTGGCTAGGACTCTCGCCCCGTATCCAAAGGTCGCGGGTTCGAACCTCACTCCTGAAAAGCAAATTAGTCCTGTTTTCACAGCACAAGCTTATCATGCAATAAAATGAGGAAAGATGATAATCGTATGTAAAGTACTGTCATGGCTTGACTGCAGTAGGATCCAAAGGAAACAATTTAAACTTAGTAAGTAACAAAGTCACTAGAAATATTAGCTAGATCACTACTAATTCTATGTGCAATAATTTTGGGTTCGCTAGAATGTTCCACTTATCTCTGGTAATGCTTTCCGTGCCACTGTCCATTGGTCGCTATCTTTTGTCCGCTCGGTTCTGTGACGTCCACCGCTATCAAAACAAAACTCAATATTTATATTTGTATTCAAGAACATATTCTTATTTGTGAAGTTGTAATTTTTCAGAACAAAATTCTGTGAAATTATTAAAAACAAATTTATTAATCAATTAGAAAGACATACAGAAAAATCTAATTCACGAAAAAATATTTTTTCGTGAATTAGATTTTTCTCTATGTCTTTCTAATTGATTAATTAATTTGATTTATATTTGTATTTTCTAATCTTTAACAACATTCTACTGATAACATGATTTAATAACACTTCCAAACTATTCGAAAATCTTGGATTGTGTGCAGTTCTTCTTTTTAGTTATAAAGTTATTATTATTATAATACAATGCGCGCCTCAATTTAATTAAATAATATTATAAAATTTGCCATTTCAAAACATAATTTATCTTCACATCGCATTGCCTCCATATGGTTCTCAGCGAATATGACCTGGCCCCTTGAGACGTGGTAGTCAGATCAGAATCAGAATTTTCTAAATCATCATCAGTGACTTCCGAGAAACAATATTTGTTTTAAATAAACGCTTAGTGAACTGTCATCATATCAATATCATTTGATAGAATTTTTTTACTGTTAACATTTTCATATTTGATCGATAAGATAATGTAATTTTATTTGACTTGTATCAAAACGAATGAATTTTCAATATTGATACACCTTACTTTCACAAAAATCTCATTCTTTACAAAAGATAATTCAAAAATCAGAATTGAATGAAGAATACTCCCCCGAAGTTATTGCTACTAGCTATAAGACATCCTGTATATGATATGGGATTATGACTATTTCACTATTATTTTTTTTTTAATTTCTATTAAGTATCGTTAACCTTCACATTTAGACCTTTAATAGCCAATTTATGGACACTTCACAAGATTTTTACGGAAACCAAAGTTAAATCTATTGTAATATATGTTTTGTGATATGACCAAAATGGCTTGACACTCCAAAAAAATTACACTTTGAATTGAATAAATAAGAATTTTCGCCACAACAATTCTAGATCCTTGAATTAATTATTTTTATGACTATCAAAATTATCATTCATGTGCTCTGAACCATAACGCATTCTCTGTTAATGTAAATACGGATATAATGGTACGTTTTCATGGAAAAAATTGCCTTTGAGAAATCCAAATCACAAATTCTATCTAACCCAATATATTAAACACTGTATTTTCTCGTTTATAACTATTTTATTTTATATATACACATACATACTTGAATTGTGATTATACCGTAATTCTTGTTCTTTTCTTTTTTTTTTCGCGTTTCTCAATTTTAGTTATTAACGCGTAAATTTTTGCTCATGGGTAGAAAATATTAAATTTCTTTCAATTCGCATGCAGTTAAAGAGACAAAGAATATCAAAGTTGAAATGTAAAGCAATATTTATGTTTTACATTTATATTCAATTCGCCAAATAAAAGTTTTAAAGCCTTGTCTTGCGTAGCCAAGATAATTTCTTTCTACAAACGTCCTGAGAGATCCTATTTCTCATTGCGGACAATATATCCAAAGTTATTAGATGTTTTAGCATCTTTTTGTTACTGTGGTTAATCCAGAAGACCTTGAGAGGTAATATTTACAAGTATATGTTACATACCTTTAGCCCTTAAATGTTGAACTAGTTAATGATTTTGCAACAATTACAAAGGTTGTATTCCACGTGTAGTTTTCTGGGGCCGTGTCTCTGACCTCTTCGGCCGAGGTTTTGTATACCATTGCAGGGTCCATCATCAGAGCTGATGTGTTTGTCACGCACAGCATCAACCCTCACATACAACAACACAAATAAATCAGCCCTGATGACGGACCCGGCAAAGAGATCCAGTCGGCCAGAGAGGTCAGAAATACACGGCAGAATATTCCAGAAAACTATACGCAGATTCTGAAAGGCTGTTAAAACCCGAGAACATTTTTAAAAAGGCTGTGTTTTGACATCTAAAGAAAAAATCTGAAAATTGCGAAGAATTTTAAACTGTAAATAGTTGCGGATATTTTATACGAACCGTATGTTTTTCCGAGGAACGATTCTCGATGTTTCGTTGAAAGCTTATTCAACGTCATCAGGAGGAAAACGTTTACCCGTGGACCCGCAAACCAAACGTAATATCACTACACGATTGAAGGAACATATTGGAAAAATTAAAGACAAAAACTCCAATATATCAGCAATCTGCGAGCATGCATTCAAAGGGAATCTCTGTTACTTCATCAGATTTGACAAGGCAAAAATCTTATCGACAGAACCGCACCTTATACCCAGATTAGTGAGAGAATCCATTGAAATATACAAACATCCCAATTTCAATAGAGATGACAGTTACAAACTATCAAGTATTTGGTGCCCTGTTCTAACGACATTGATTCAACCCTTGAGAGTCGTCGCAGTTAAGACCGCCGACGTAACTAGTACATATTGCACACTGGCGACCTCTATTGAAGAAGAAGTGAATACTCCACAACAAAGTGCACACAATTTACGCCCTAGAAAGAAACAGTTTAATTAATTAATTGGTATTCAATAAATCCGTTATCACATTCCAGCGTTTCATTAATTCCTCCTGCAGCCACCATTTCATAATGTCCATCACTAATTTTATCAAGGCGCTATGCTTTTCTGTTCACACAGCCTTAACTAGCGGCTGAAATATAAATTAAAAAAGTAAGTCATTTTAATGGGATTTGCCTGTTTAATATACATTATATGAGTACATGTAGTTGCGCGTGACTATTTTACCGCAAACTTGAATGCTTAGTAAGGACGCGTAAATGAACTACTTGGCATTAATAATTTTCGAATCGCGAGTTCCGATCGTCTCTCACGGCCGTTAGTCCCAGATGCTGTGGGCCAGGGAGCTATAGGTCCCGAGGGACCGCCCGTCCCCCGTGGGAGCTAGGCCCCAAAATTAATGTTTGTTTATAAACTATTTTGCACCTTAGGTTCAGAAAACTCAAAAATTAATTCACATCAATATCAGAAGTATCATTTGTAAACTAGACTAAGAATAAAAAGTAAATATTAAAAAATATATGAAGACTTCTTGGGAAAAACAATGAATGTTAAGAAATGTTTATTTAAAAAAAAACAGTTTTTTTATAGTTTCAAAGTCCATATTTCTTTCACTTATGTTTTTTTATATAAGTATTGAATCAACTTTTTACTATATAAACATATTCTATATATGTACGTATATTAAATATATGCACTGTCAAATTGACAAAGACAAAGACATGAACATCCGCCTACCAAATGTCAAAAGTAGGCGGATATTCCTGTTTCTTGCAATGGATAAACAGATTAAAGTTTAACTTTTACAGTTGACCCAATTCTGATTTATTGTATAAAATAATACCTCAAAAAGTCAACAGATGGCATTAAAATGTCAGTTTCACAAAAAAGTGACATTCATTATTTTTCCCGAGGAGTTTTCATATATTGTCTTTAGACTGTAAAAAACATAAGGAGTTGCACGTAATGGTGGATTTCTGATGTATTCTGTGGATTCTGAGTAATATGGACATTTTAAGTAAATAAGAAATTACCAGAGGGGTCTAGAATAAACAATGCAAATGCCGACTGGATTCGCAATACGTCTGGAAACCCGAAATTGTACTTAAGCGTGACCACGCCATCGAGACAAACAGTTTTATTATGAAAGATCGGCGATCCCATAGAATAAATAGATACTATGGATAGAAGCGACGTTATAGTGCAAATTATAAGCGACCAGCAAAAATAGATTACGAGAGTACCTACCGAGCATTTGGTAGTGAGTAATTGCGATCCCAGATGTGCGAAATTACATAAAACTGTTCCAGTTCGTGTCTGGTGACTTTTTATGTTAAACAAAACATGAAGTAATTTTGTGTTTTTATTTGTCTGCAGGGATTTCGTGATTCAATATACATTATCACGGATTCGAAGCAATCGGATGTTATCAAATACTAAATGAAATATTCATTTAATACACTATTTCACTGGAAACAAACTTTTGCCGACACACTATTCCGTGATTAGTACTTCGCATATACTAGAATACTCCGCTTGACTTTGGCACATTTTAATAATAATAATATTTTTATAGCGCCGTTTAATGATGTTGATTATCCTAAAGGCACTACTTCTTAAGTCCATTTTTAGCTATTTTAGAACGGCGTGATCTTTACTCACAGAATTTGATTTTTTTTTTGTTTTTTCTTTCTTCAGATTTCGCCATTGAGTTTTAGGGAGAAGTGTCGAGTAAATTCCCAGGCACTACTTCTTGCAACATTTTTATGCACTCGATCCCCGAACTGAGATCTAGACTAGCAGACAAGTTCTCACTGAATTCCATATAAAATGATTTATAAATAAATATTAACATTATTTTATTACCTTAAGTGTTTAGATTATTAAAGATAATTTTATTTACTCTAGAATAAAGAAGCACTGTAGACAAAATGTTCGCGAATAGTTAATTTAACCTTTTTTTAAATTACGGTAAAATATATTGAGGTTTTTTTAATTCCTTTATATTAACTCGTGGCGTCTGCTTGCTTGCTTGCTGTCGAAAAAACTTTGGATCGATTTTTAACCCCTTTCCCGTGATTCAATCGAGCTGAAACTTTGTAAGCAGACTTGTGGCGACGATCATGAAGATTCCTTAAAAAAAAATTATAGTATAATTTTGGATTTTTCAAATTTTTAATGGTCATACAACTTACTGAGTTGTATGAAAATCTCCGACGCATTTGGTAGACACGAAATCCGAAAATGAGAAAGAGAGTATTGAAAAAACTTGGTTTTTATGGGTTAGTTTTTTATGTGAATTGTGATTACATTGATTTTTTTATTTCAAACCCATCACAGACCACCAAAAATATAGACGTGAACCATCGTAAATTTCTTGGTTCACCATTAGGTTCCACGCCTGGTTTCAATACGTTTTAATTGTTTAAAATTTTTTTAGTCTCACTCTTAAGATTGATCTACACCAAGCACTCGATCTCTCGATTTTTCGATCGGTTTTTTGTGTTAATTTGTTTAATTAAACAAAAACTGATAAAAAATATTCTGGCCAAACCATGAGAAACTAAAATATAAGAATAAAAAAACATCATGGTTGCCTAAAAAATATCAAGTTCTCGGAATTCGCCAACTACATAATTGATACTTACCTACCATTCTATTACGTCACATATCAAGATTACCTCATCCGTTTTTTCATAAAAGATAGATAATGAACTTCTTGGAAATCTATGCAATCCTAAGAAATTTAAATTCTGAAAAAATACTTAGGTTTGAATACTATCACATTTCTGAATATTTCTCCGATCCTAGACTTGTTTCCGTTAATGACCTAAAGAAATCTCCCCACCACGCAGCTCCCTACCCTTACCCGAAAAGATTAATTAAATTTTGCATTTGTAACTCAAATATGTTTTGTGTAGTACGAAGATTAAATAAAAATGATATGTTAGATTAAATGTTGCACCATGAAGTGACTGCCAAGTAATTCAATGAAATGAAAACCCATTCTCACAAGTCGACCGGAAAGAATTACAAATTCAGTAATGAATTCGTATTTTTTGTACGAGAATATAAACTACAGTTTAATATTGCTGTTGTAATACTGCCAACGGACAAATCAGGACATTACAAATCCCAAGTCAATTTGCTTGAGAGCAATGGCGACCACAAGTATGTGCTCAACATCCTTCCCTTACAGTATTTGGGTACTTTGTAAGCAACACAAAACTAGCTCAATAATTAAAGCATTTTGTGATATCGCTTCGTGTCCCTTTGTATAAAGTTGTCCATTTTGCTTGACGCTGTTTGAGTACTCGATTGAGTTACTGACACTAAGAATATTGTCTGAGAATTCTAAGATAAAACGCGGTAAGACCAAAATATGTGAATGACGTCATAACACGTTTTAAAAATATTCATCATTTTTACGACTGAATACGAAATTCAAACCATGTACATGAATACCAATTATTTTAAATCAGTAAATAAATAAATCTGAATAAATTAATTGAGTTCTTAGAAACATTACTTTTTAATTATTATTCTTAAAAAACGCATAGCTAAATGTATAAATGTATACATTTTAATAGTGTAGAGAAAGGGCAAACCACTGCCCTCATATGGTAAACAATTAGAAATCGAGAGGTTGACCAGCTAATCGCCAGGCGCGCGCCCGCACTGCCTCCGCACCTTACACCTACATTCCATCGGCGATCGTTGTACCGTTCACAAGCAACATTCCTGTTAACCATTTCATGTGGAATACCAATATGTAAGGCGATCTATTAGTTTTATATATTTAAGTAAAAAAGTAGTCAACTGTTTAAAAAGGGTTGAAAAAACTACTGAAATACGCTGTTTTGATAAGAAATGTAAAATTTACGTTTGCATTTATTTCCCCTTTTTTGCATCTCACATACTTTTGTATTATATTATATATCGATCAAAGATGGTAAAATGATAAAAAAATCTACCTACCTCAGAACAGGTGTTTTTATATATCTAGTGAGGTAGATAGTCGCCAAGAGGCTTGCTACATGTTATCCTATATTTATATGTATAATGTGCGTATGTATCGAGCAATTAAATTTCTTTTGTCCAATAAATGCCGATTTATTGGACTTATTTAATGCTGATTATTAATGATTTATTTATTGCTAATGAAATTAATGTACATTTTTCGGATAAAAACATATTAATTTTACTGCCAGAAAATTTAATTATTATAATGAAACCGGCCTTATGTGGATTATAAATATTTTTCTTTCAGATATTAAAAATGCCTTAAATTAACTAGCCCAGTTTGCATTTTAAGCCTTTCTGATATGTACGGTATTTCTTGTAAGTATATGGGCAAGAAAGGGGTGAGAACGGGGGTGAAATCGAACGAACCACAATAAATATGTCTGTCAAAATAATTACGACGTATTGTATTGTGGGGATAGCAGGAGTCTTAGAGCCATCAACCCTTCTCCATTCTTTGAGGCTGCACGGGTATTAGGGGTTGAGGTATCGACGGAATCAATAAAGTTGCTAATTGATGCTTACAAGTCATGTGGATAAAACTTCTGCTTGCTGTTTATACCTCACGAATTCTCCTATTTAATTTCATAATAATTTATAAATTCATATTTTATAATTTTTATCGATTATTATCGATTTTTATTGTTATTTCCGTTATAAAAATCTACATTATAACTTTAAATTGTGATAAAATTTCAAAAATAAATTAAATTTAAAAAAATAACTAACCAATCTTTATACAATTCACAGATAAATATAAATAATAATAATGATTATTGGCAAAGAATTTTATATATTAATACATTTTCGAATCAAATTTCAAAACATCTACCGGAAAATATTAGTCCTGCATTTTATACAAATAATTATTTAGGGAAACTCCTCTTATTCGTAAAGATAATATATTTAACAATTCGGGTGTTTATAAACTTTCGTGCAAAGATTGTAGAGCGTTTTAAAATGGAAAAACCGGCTGAAATTCTAATAAAAGTGTTAAAGAGAATTTGAGATGTCTGAATATTCATGGTTTTTCTGAATTTTTAAATCACTTATTAGAAAATGATCATGGTTTTAATAAAAATTTAAGACTTTCTATTGAACACATAAATAATTTTGGTGAGAAATTGAATAATTTAGAATCATTAAAAATTAGTAAAGCATGTAATAGTAAACAAAATATTATTAATATTCAATAAAATTTAATTATGAATCCAATTCAAAAACGTTTTCCAATAATTTTGCGTAATCAAGAACTTCAGCAATAATATTTAAAAATATTTTTTTTCAATAATTTAGAAAACCGAAAAACAATAGACATAATTCCTTTTGATATTATATGATGTTTTATCATATTATAAAATATATAAACCTTTCAGTACCCGTCAGGGTAACACCCTGACGATGGAAAGGTTTTTCCGAAACATGTTGGAGTAATTATTGAATATAAGTAGATTAAAACAAATAATAAAATTAATTTTTTTAAATGTCAATCTACAAAGTTACTCAACCAATTGAAAAAATGATAATAACTATACGTGGTGATGAAAAGAACTGCTCCTCTTGAAACTATAGTAGTAATTAATAATTCATATTGTGTGTGTATATTGCAAAGTTAAAATAAAACATATTTTAAATTCTACACTACTATTTAAAATTTTACATTGGAAATGATTTTTCAAAATGTGCATTTTGAGTATTTTTGAAACACTGATTTTGATGCACTATTCTGTATTAAAAGAGCAGAGAGTTCCACGTCTTTGGCCTTCCAGCATAAATACTCGTTCACTAAATTCAGTATTCTGACAAAGGATGGTTGGTTCTATAACCCCTCCTGCTGCTGAAATACTGGCTCACCTCAGAGATTTGGATCCTCCATTCAAGTTCTCTGTAATGCAGAGCTCTAAAAGTTACAGAGATGCTGTATTGTATGACGCATTGTACATCGACCATCAGTTTGAGGGAAACGGAGCCAATATAGTTTATGCAAATTGGAGGTTATGTGCGAGAAATTTAATGCTTCATTTATATTCCATGCTTCCGCATTCAGAATAAATTGTATTCTATCCAGCTGAAATTTTAAAAGTCCAGCATAAAGAATATTGCAGTAGTCCAGACGTAACACCACAAATGCATTTATGAATAAACGAGCGGCCTCAGGGAAAATGTATCAGAATAATTTTAATTTGTCTCAGTTGATAAAAGCTTGCACTGACAGTTTTATTTAAGTACTCATAAAGATATCAGAATCAACGTGCACGCCTTACAACTCGACTGCAGATTTAGCAATCACGGACATTGATAATTGAATTACATATATACCTATAGCTTTCTAGGTACTGCCGCCCATTTAGGCACTGTCTTGGATGGATTTAAATTAAAAATACGATGGCCCAGGGCTTACAATATATATATGAGATGGCTTACTTCAGATACAACATTAAAAATTTTGATAATGTGTGGATGTTTTTACGAAGGAATTGGTGAGCGTTAAATTATGTACAGTGATCACCACCAGACAAGACGTTTTGTTTGTTAAAAATTAACTTGTTATTACATGTGGGTTGACCCGAAGGCCGTTAGAGTAAAAAAGTTCATACGCACATTAACATAAGTTTAAAAAAAAAATTAATTGGAAAATAAGCTTAAGACAGCGATTAAATAAAAGTCATAAAATATCAATATTAAAAAACCGTTATTTTTCGAGAAAATTGCTCATTAATCCCAAAATGGGTCAAAATTGACCCGAAGACCTTACGAAGGTTAAGATAGCTGGTACAAGTAGTAAGCCCTGGGCTATCGTATAAAAGTCTTTCAGACACATTTCTCATATAAATAGCTTCATTTCTGCGAGACTTTTAAAATTTATCTTAATTAAAAATAATAATACCGCAGTGGACAAAACCAAGAATTGTATTTTCAGAACATGCATACAAAAATATTGTTTTTAATGATAAGCCCATTTATTTATTCTTATTTATTATTATACATTCAGCTAGCTTAACCGCGCTGCTTAAAATGCGTAGATTTTTGACATATTTTATCAATTAACCTTAACATTTAGATACAAGTCGTCGCTGACTTTTATATAGAATTTTTTGAGTTTATAACTTATTTACAGAAAGCATTTAATTATCTCTTACCTTTAAGACAACATTCGTATAATCTCAATCGCTCAACCATTTTTTCGTCGACTTTACTTGTGAAATAGGTCACCACAAAAAGTCATTTTATTTAACGGGATAATATATAGTCCATGTCCACTCTGAAAGTCCATTCTAAATATATATTAGTATACCTACAAATAAAACACATAGGAGAAATACATTCCTGGTTTCGCTGTCTTACGGAAAAGAAAAGTTCCTTCAGTTCGTATGCCGTTGATAACCGAATATTTTTGGAATGATATTTTTTTTTGTCTTTCTAATTGATTCGTCTTTAAAAAAATATTAAACGTAGTTAAAAATTGACCAATTAAAAAATCGCATTTTGGAGTCTCCTTAATGAACACAATAAATAATCCCCGACCTTCTCCCTTTATTCTATCTTAGAAAAATCTGAAGCATCACCCGAGGCTCTTTTGGCGATGACGCTTGAGCCAATTAATTAGTGATTCTCAAAGTAATCCTTGGCTACAAGCCTCCTTGTTCCAACTACTAATCCTTTTGTTCGCACAGCTCAGGAATCAATACCCAAGGAGCATTTTTGGGTATTGATTCACGTGCTGTCTGGACAGTGGACAAACATGTTGTGTTCTCTTAATAAGTACTAATAAGGCGAACTAATCGTCTTGTCGAGAACATGTTCATAAATGTTTTCTTACAAGCTGAAAATCTGTGTGTAAGTAAGTCTTCGAAGCAGATGAATATAATGCTGAAATATTTTAATGTGGCCGTTGTTGTTGTATATGTAGGAATGGATAAATAAGATGTTTAGAAGATGATAGCTTCCATGAAACTATAATCACATTTATTTGCAAAAGATTTTATGTGATAAGATACTTAATTCTATTTTTACTTCCTTTCTTTTAACTCGTGGCGTCTGCTTGCTTGTTTTCTTGACGAAAAAACTTTGGATCGATTTTAAACCCTTTTGCCGTGATCCAATCGAGCTGATCTATCAAGTTTTTGTTAAAAAAAAAATAATAATTTTAGTATAATTTTGGAATTTTAGAAATTTTAATGGTTTTTTTCAAATTGGAATCATTACAAAAGTTTGATTAGTACCAACGGCGCCGGCGCACACTGTGATATATTCCAAATCTAGCGGAACTTAATACAATGTATACTAATTTAATTTTTATCTCCTGATGTACTGAATAGATTTTTATGAAAATTTTCATGAATGTTCATAAATATATTCTTTATATGTACACATTACTAAAATCTATTCAAATTTATAGAGTTTCATGCAAGAAAAAAAACAAAAGTCGGTTCATTCGACTTATATTTGCACAAATTGAGCTTGTTTTATATACAACATGTCACGTAATTAACGCAAACCCTGAAAGTATTTTGTTAAGAATCGGCTACTGGTCTAAAATGTTCAAGCAACCATGACATTATATCAATAGTTATGGAGATATGCAATATCAAAGTTTGCATTTTTTTTTCAATATTTCTAAATTATTTTTTCCAAAAATTTGAACTATCATTACAGTAACTTATATCGATTATAAAAAATTCATTTGTTTCAATGCAACTTCAATAAAATGGTAAAATCCTTGTAAAAAAGAACAATTTTTGTAATTAATTGAATCTTGCGAACGGTGGAACTCTGTTTTCGCTTTCTTGACAAGATGGTAAGCTGGATAAATATTTAAATTTTAACCCCTCGACAGTTGTCTCAGTGTGTTATACTGGTGGGTTCTCAATTTGGCATTGACCATTAGTTTTAGACTTTAGTTAGTTTTAGACTATTTTTTTTTTCTTTTTAGACTAATTTAGTTTTAGACTAGAGAGAGTTTGGCTCTGGCACTCCAAAAATTCGTCTCGCTTTTTTTCATTCGAGTATCTCAGTAAGGAGACTCAGCAGCTACTTCTTTCATTAGATTGGCTGCATCCTTTTTCCAGGATGATCTCAGACTATCTTCAGTGGCGACCGTTAATTCTTCTTGAGTTTTTGTAGAAACTAGATCTATGATTTTTCTCTTTTGGATTTTCGAAATACATTTTCGAATGACTTCCAAAGCCTACATGATCTTGTACAATCTCAAAACCTGCTAAACTTGAGGATGACAGCAGGTCGAGAAACTTAGAAGGCAATGCTACTATATCTTCAAACCACCCATCTTGTTTAGCCAAAAATTTCGATAATTTTCTACAGCTTTTCTCCAACTTCGCATCTATTTTTGCGCTAAGACTGCTAACGTTCATTTTTAATTCACAAGGCGTGCTTTTCGAATCAACCTGGTTGTGTTTTTGTATTATAAAATTCTAAATGCACCTGTTTTTATTCCTTTTTTGCCACTTAAAAACCATACTTAAAATATTTATATTTTCATTATTGTAGGCACTCCTAAAGAAAATTAAAAAATATTGTATGAGTGTCGAAAACACGTGCCGCCAAATTTAATGAAATCTTACAGAATATGAACCAAAGCAGTAAATAAAATTATTTTCTCGTTGGGTACCCGTGGATATTTTTTGTAAAATCAAAGCAAAGTCACACTTCTTTAAAAATATTACAATTTTGACATGTACAAGTAAATGGCTTTGTATCTGGCAATAAAATATATATATTGTAATACAGTTTACTTTTTAAAGTAGCCATAGACGTGAAGATAAAATATATGTGTGTATTAGTAACTGTACATCGAAATAAATTCACTTTATTCTTGATCACAATGACTCAAATTAACGAACAAAGTTGATTTCAGAATGACGGCCTTTGCAAGTGTCACCTTGCCAGGTTGCCATATGAAAACCGGTGCTGTTATTTAACAAATAATTATCAAAACATATAGTTTAGGTAATTAGCTACTGTGTATATTTTACTTATTTTTATTTGCTTGCTTTTTAATTTTTGATTAAAGTTCCGCTAGATTGCCAATATATTACAGTGTGCGGCGGCCCGATAACGTCGCGGAATATTTAAAATTTGAATTACTCCGTCGGTAGATATAATAGGTCCTTCAACTCGAATTTCGAAAATTTATGACAATTGGTTCACAGATGACAGCACATTTCGGTTTTATGGGAAGAAATCAAATAAAAAAGAGATATTTTTAGAGATTTTTGACATAGATATTTGTCTAGACATGTTTCATTTTCAGTCAATCAATTATTACATGATGATAAACTTAATTTACAAAGAAAGGGAGTAAGATAAAAACTTAGTTTTTATGGGTTAGTTTTTTAAGCTCCATTTAATATAACACGTTTAAATAGGTACGTAACCTATTTTCAATTTCTTGGCGATTATATTTTGTTTTCATCTCCTTTTTTAATATGATTTTATTTCTGAAGCCCTCCTCTGATCTTTGGTTTAAAAATTATTGAGAAAAAATTTATTTTTATTTTCAATTCGAAATTAAAATTTTAAAGTGAATGAATTTATAATATTTAATATATTTTTATATCAAAAATGTCAAACGTTTAACCGAAGATCAGAAATATTGAGAATTATAAAAACAAAATTTAAACTCGCTTCTCGTCGATAACTATTGATATTAGAACATTAATGACTGAATATTTTCAACTTATAATTTAGGCAGGGCAATTTTTTACTCCTGTATATAAGAATGATTAATAATTTATTTCCTTACTAGAATCTTGCTTTGAAGGTTCCGGTTACAATTCCGGGTGAGGTCATAATAAAAATATGTAATTTACTCAATCTTGGGTGTTCTTTCACGTGTTTTGCTTCAGTATTCAGCTTTAGTATCATAGCCTATTAAAGCCTTTAATTTAAAAAAATAAAAATAATTACTATTATCTGTGATTTTTTTTCTCGCAAGCATTCATTTTTTGCTTTCTTTGGTGAATACAAGGGAATATGATCAAAGTATAAAATGTGCAGATAATTAAAATAGAAAGTTGAGAAGTAAAAAGCTAAGCTTATTTTTTTTATATGTGGGTTTTTATTTTTATAACACTGTTACTGGATTTAGTCTCCAGAGAGATGATTAATTAAATTTATCAAAGAAGTCTCTCAGTCTTTTTCTCCCTTTCTTTTTATTCGTAGCATCTGCTTGTCTGCCGAAAAAACTTTGGATAAATTTTTAACCCTTTTCCCGTAATCAATCGAGCTGAAACTTTGCAGGCAGACTCGTGACAACTATAAAAATGATTAAACAAAATTTTAGTTTTTAAAAATATAATTATAATATAATTTTCGATTTTTCGAAATTTTAACGGTTTTTTTCAAATTGTAAACAGTACAAATGAGAAAGGGAATATAATAAAAACTTGTTTTTTTTGGGTTAGTTTTTTTATAACTGTATTTTTAGAACATACCTACATATAAAAAATATAAACTGGTGAAAAAAAAGAGTTAAAAAGTTGAAAATACTGATTTTCAGACATATTTTAGTGTGCATGTTAAAAAAATTCGTAAGAATTTCATTATATTAGGTCCTTACATATGAAATTGGCGTTTTGCCGTACTGGCAAATTTGATCTCAAATATCTTCTCTTTGGTTAGGAATTCCAAATCCAAATTTATACAGCTATTTACTCATGTATTTTGTGTTTTGAAAATTATAATTCATTTGTTTTTTCCTCAATTTTTTTTTTCTTTGCGTCACTCAATTTACAAAATGAAAAACTTGAAATATCGCGTTATTTACGAGTACGAGTTCCACCGTGGCACAAGTGCTGCAAAAACGGCTCGAAGGATTAATGATGTGTATGGCGACGGTGCCGCAAAAGAAAACACAGTGCGTTTTTGGTTCCAACGTTTTCGTTCTGGAAATTTCGACCTGCAGAACAAGCCCCGTGGACGGCCGGAGACCAAAGTTGATAATGAAGAATTGAAGGCTATTGTGGAAGCGGATCCATCGCAAACCACATCCGAGTTAGCTGCAGGCTGCTGTGTTAGTGATAAAACTGTTTTAATCCACTTGAAGCAAATTGGTAAGGTGAAAAAGCTTGAAAGGTGGGTACCTCACGAATTGAGTGAAGCAAATCAACAACCGCGCGGTGACTGCTGCGTTGCATTACTCAACCGGCACAATAATGAAGGGATTTTAAATCGAATCATTACCTGTGATGAAAAGTGGATCCTGTACGATAATCGGAAGCGCTCTTCGCAATGGCTGAACCCTGCCGAACCAGCCAAACCATGCCCCAAGCGAAAATTGACTCCAAAAAAGTTACTTGTGAGCGTTTGGTGGACTAGTGCTGGTGTCGTTCACTACAGCTTTCTTAAATCTGGCCAGACGATTACGGCAGATGTCTATTGTCAGCAACTGCAAACCATGATGGAAAAGCTAGCTGCTAAACAACCGAGGCTGGTTAATCGCTCTAGGCCACTGCTGCTTCATGATAACGCTAGACCACACACTGCACAACAGACGGCTACCAAATTAGAGGAGCTTCAATTGGAATGTCTAAGACATCCACCGTACTCTCCGGACCTTGCCCCAACAGATTACCATGTTTTTCGAAATTTGGATAACTTCTTGCAAAGGAAAAAATTCAACTCCGATGGGGCAGTTCAAACCGCCTTCAAAGATTTTATTGTTTCCCGTCCGAAAGGTTTTTTTTAGTAAAGGGATCGATGAACTACCTATGAGATGGCAAAAGTGCATAGATAGCAATGATACATACTTTGATTAAATAAATATATTATAATAAAAAAAATCGGCTTTATGTTCCTCCCATACTAAACGCCAATTTCATATGTAAAGACCTAATATATTGTATTTCTTATTTTTTTACTTTATAAAATATAGCGGTATCAGCATCAACTGCAAAAATCTTTGCATACTTTGCAAAGCTTCGTCTCTGTGAGACTTCTATAAATTATCTTGCATATATTTATATTCTAAAATTTATGTTGCGAGACAGAAAAATTCCAGTGTCCTTGAAAAAACCCAAAGTGAAAAAATACACATTGAAGCTATGATACCTCATTATTAACATATTTGTTCCCTATAATATCAATAAATAAATAAATAAATACCGAAAAATAATGTTATAATAAAAAATATTAAAAGGGCAATCGTGCCGTAATTTTGGCACACGAATATACAAGTATATCTGCAATAAACAAACCAAATAAATACTAAAAATCAAACATAATAATTTCGTTGTCTGTCAGCCTATCCGTGACTTCACGGCTAAAAAAAACGTGAGTACATAGTTGGAAGTAGGGCGCGAACCTCGGACGCGCAAATGCCAACGCAACACACTAGCGATATTGCTACCACCGCATATCCGTAGACCGTCAAATATATACTATTTTTACTAAGGCTTAGTAAAGACGCGAACCATTTCATGTTGGTTTACGGTGTATGAATGAACAAGAAATATGAAGTTTAAAAAATATGATAAATATTTTTTTTTGAACAGGTGATAAAAATGTTTAATTCAACGTTGGAAAGTGAAAATCAATAAGTAGGTATCAATGTAAAACTCGGGGCGCAGATAAAGATGTCGAACACCGATAGGTATTAAGGGAGCAACTGTTAATGGGAAGAAAGACCCTGGATTAAGATTAACGACCGCACAAAGACAGGCAGACAGACAACCCAATTTGTGGAGTTCTCATAGGCGGCCACGGCGGTATTTCTGCCAAGAAATGGGAGGAGGGGGGAGGGGAACCATGCATCGATTTTTAAATTGCCTTGAAATAATTTTTTTATCCTTTTATTTCATTATGGAGAAGTTCCTAATCTCCAGCCTATTGCAGGTATTACGTTATGCATTATTGCATTATGTTACGTTACACTAACGTCAAATATCTCAATTGGATATAAAAAGCATCCAACCCAAAGACCATCTAACTGAGAAAATGGCTTCTAAAAAATTTGAATTTACAAAAAGCTAATTCGTCGACGTTTAATTAATTAATATTGCATATTTTTTTGCATGGATCTCATTGTAGAGATATTTTTTATATATTTTTTAATGAAATTATGAAAAAAAAAAATTATTTACCAAGATATGACGCGTTTTACAGTTTTGATTCATTCTACAAAATGTCTAAATATACAAAAAAAAACAGTACTTAATTTTTCTATGTGGCTTCTATAAATTTGATAAAGCATGAAATTTAAAGTATTATCTGAAGGGTTGAAAACGGTCTATCGCCTTAGATGTTTTCTACAACATTATAAACCTGTAGTAATAGTAGAATTTAAAAAGTTACATAATACCATATGGATGTTTTTAACCAATATTATTTGACAAGGATTTGTAAATTTTTGATTTACAAAAAATTTGTAAATTAAAAAAAATAAAAGATTTGTAAAAGTAAACGCACAAAACAGTCACACCACTTTTTTTAGTTCGAGGTACTTTGATGGTGATGGCAGTGATGTGAGTAAAAAAATATTGAATCTACATAAAACTACATCACTTAAGAGTTTGGACGTTTTCAGCACATAAAGTTATCGTACTGAAATGTCCAAACCCATACGCATCTCATTTTTAGCATTTTGTGGTTTGGATGCTTTCTGTATAACTACATCAAATTTTATTTGAGTGAGGCTTACTTAACACATTGAAGCAGCCATAATCCCTCAAAAATGACTAACTTTTATTATATAGTTAAGTGTTTTGATTACGTTAGTGAAAGACATTGTTAAATGGAGAATTATACTTTTTTGCTTACAATTTCCTAGCCATTTAAAGAATTATAATGTAGCGAGACTGTGTATCTACTAAGTGCTGATAACAACCAAGCAACGTCACGCAAAACAGGGTCAGTCAATATTAAATACGCAATGCCGACTCATTCAGGCGCGACCACATTCTCTATCTCGAAGATTCTACGACTTTACATGATTTATTTATTTAAAATTAGCCTTCACGTTCTCGCCGGAAAAGAACCAGAGAGCCCAAATCCGGGCCCTCCGCGAGTACGGAAGAGATGGAATTATGTCATGACTACATTCACCATTTCTTCCATCCCCTCCCTTTTCCCTTAAAGTAACAATTTTTGGTGTATGTTTCCATGCATTATTTAATAAAACAATAACCCTACCTTAATATTTTCAGTTGTTTATGGTATAGTTTCACATTATTTAGTTCCTTAATGTCATTTGAAATATTATAAAAGTCGATTGCAGTATATAGGAATCCGTGTCTTTCTTATATAGTCCCTTATTATTTGTTTTTATTCGTTTTCTGGTAAAGGATGATATTCGTTATACATAAAGACTAACGCTAACTAAAAATTTAGATTCTTCAAGACACTTAAAAAAAAAATCTGTTGAATTTTCAAACCAAAAATTATATTTACCTATCCATGTCTCTGTATTTTCCTTTTCCCTCTATATCTTCTTGCCTGACATAAAGTGTGACAAAGCACTCCTTGTAACATCATCGAATTGTCGCAGAAAATAATGTTAAGAGTGCTTCAGGACTCAATCTGGAAGAAAAATTGAGTCGAAAAAATGTTGTCTTTAAACTTTCTCTCAATTCCTTTATTCAACCGGATAACAAAAAAAGTATGCAAACATTATCAAATGTATAAGAAATCAATATTTAGTAAAACCACATTTCATTCATGATTTTCGTATTTCTGAGATCATAATTTCGCGATTATTGAAATAAATAAGATACATAAAATTAAAAATAAGCTTATTGAAATTATATTTTCTTTATATTTATTCATTGCTTTAATAATACAATTTATATTATTTATTGATTTGGCATTATCTTTGTGGAATGACATGATTGATGTATATATAATAAATAAAACACTTGTACAAGACCACTTTCGAGTTGAAATATACACTACTAATTAATCAATAGAAAGACATACAGAAAAATCTAATTCACGAAAAAATATAAGGTTACTACTAGGATTCGAACCCAGGTCACCTCCTTTCCGGGGCCGGTGCTCTGACTACTAAGCTATAGCAACTCTCTATGTTTCCGTGAATATATCAACCTTGAGGTGGCCTGGGTTCGAATCCCAGTAGTAACCTAATATTTTTTCGTGAATTAGATTTTTCTGCATGTCTTTCTATTGATTAATTAATTTGGTTTTAAAATTTCACAGAACTTTGTTCTGAAAAATTACAACTTAACCAATATGAATGTGTTCTTGAATATATATACAATAGTAGTTTAGAGAACTACATATATTCTCATCTACAGGTAAGAATATTAACAATAAACGTTGTGACCAAATAAAATATCTTAGGTACAGTTGCCGGAAAACTTCTTGAAAATATTTGGCGTAGTGGGGGAATGCGCCGAAGACAAAATTTGGGTGTCGTTGGTGGAATGGTACATGCGCAAACTTCCCCCCACCACGCCGAAAAATATCAAGATGTTTACCGGCTACTGTAGGCTTGGTCATGCAGGATCACCGTATCACAGTCTTAGAATTTGCAAACGAAGCTCTGGATCAGTACATTGAATTTTGACCAGGGATTTAGGCTTGAAGAAAGTGTCCGCAAAATTCATGCCAAAGCAGTAAACGATGGAGTAACTCCATCATGGCTTCTGATTTAGGCTTTCTTGGCCAAACAAAGCATTCCCCTGGCGTATCAGACACTTTACTCTTCCGACATGCCTCCATATGATTTTTAATTACTCCCCAAATAAAAATTGTCGCTGATAATCATCTGACTTGAATCAAGAGAGGACATCTGTTTCTTGGTATACAGTTGTAGACAATATTATATGTAAAATCAAACTTTAACGAGCGTATACTATATATATACAGATATATTGTGGAAAGTATTTCTCAACAAAAATTGAAATTTGTACCCACAAACAAACATTTTCAGGACACCCGTAAAAAATGTGTATATTTTAAATATGCATTTGTTACCGGTAAAGAATTAAATCTGGCATTTTAAAAATAACTAGAGATAAAAACATTTAACTATGCATCTACTTATTCCAGTTGATAAATAAAAGTAGATACATATTTTGAATGTAATGATTATAAAATTTATAAAAAATATTGATTGTATTATTTGTATAAATCTACTTATATTATTTGATTAATTACACCTACATGTTTCGTAAATACCTTTCTATCGTCGGGGTGTTATATATATGTCAAAATATTGAAATGAATAATGTCTTTTGTTTTCTGTTTTTCTAAATTATTTGAAAATTTATTTTTAAATATTATTACTAAATTTCTTGAGTACTCGCAATTATTGGAAAAAATTTTAGAAATATTTTGTTTACTATAACATGCTTTACTAATTTCTAATGATTCTAAATTATTTTATTTCAGACCAAAATTATTTATATGTAAAATAGAAAATCCAAATTTTTTTCAAAACCGTGATCATTTTCTTATAAATGCTTTGCAAATGACATACATGCAGAATTCTGAGAAACTATACAATAGGGCATAAACTGCAACCTAATAATACTAATTAAATTTACTTTACCCTGAACTGTCAGCCTTAAACGCCACATTTTACGATCTTTAGCGTGACAAGTCACCCCCCTGAAGATGAGTAGTGCGATCTGCTCGAAACGTCGGGAGTACAACGGACCTTCTAAGGACCAAATTACATGAGTAAACCGAGAAAATTTACTTTAAAAAAGTTATTATTTCTATCATATTATAAAAAGTATAAAACCGTATAAATAAATAAATGTTTGCAAACTTCATAACTACATTACTTACTAACATAATTTGGCATCAGAACTCCATTTACTAGGCTACTTTTGCTTCGTGTTACACATTCCTTTTGGCCATAATAGTTTTCAGGGTACCATTGACTTGATTTTCCGTATTAACCCTCTTTCTATATCTATCTCGTGATTGGTAAACATATTTCCCAAATACAAATTTCGTGCAAATATTCTAATCACATATTTTATCTTATAACATCTCACTTCTTTTTTTAATTATATATTTTTAAAGTTCTTGAAAGTATGCAGTCATTGTAACGACCAGTTAAAATATTAAAGAACACTAATAAAATGCTGAGTTGCACACTTTCACCGCAACTCATACACTTGAGCAAGAAGTCTGAGCAATGACAACCCTCTAAAAGCAGAATAATCTGCAGCGTGCAGAGATGCAAATGTATGCAAATGTCTCTTCATCTAAAAATCAAATGATTTACGGAAAACACTTCCCGCGGGACAACTTGAATAAAATATTTTATTTTCTTTCCATCTCTATTTTTCATGCAAATTTTCATATTTTTCCCATTTCGAAAATTCGAGGCCGACTTGTGCTACCTTCCCGGGAATGTTGCTTGTCTGAAAACTGTGTAACAATCTAAAAAATGTGCCGTTTTTGTAAACACAATAAATAAATTTAGTTACGCAAATAACGGCCAAACTTACACAAACTTTTTGACATTTATGTAATACAAATAAAACAAAATACGTCACTCTCAGCAGTCAAAGTTTTGACAGTAATTTATAAATTGTTGCGTAGTAAATTTGACGCCACAATTTTTCCGAACTGGCTCTTGGAGAAAAATATAGAAATTCAAAATCAATCTTCAACGTAAATTTGTAAATTTGCTTTTTCAATGTAATGAGATTTAATTGTCTTTATACCTCGAAACCAAGACACGCAATCCAGGGTTATTTGTGTCGGGGTACATTTGTAGAGTTTTATTCTGGTTCGAGTTTTCTACAGGAAGACCGCTTACCAAATTCTGCAGGTGTCGATCTCCGGTCCAATATTCTGCTCCCGCTGTATATCCCGATGACTATAATACTTAAAGACCGACTGAAAGTTCCAAGAACAAATTAAACATATTGGCAATTTTTTATTTGCCGCGATGAAAAACCTACCGCTCGTTTGAATGACCAACAAAATCTACATCTTGCGGCAACTGTCAAACACATTATTATTAAGCACCTGACCTGAGACTACTAAATATTTTTGCCCGTACAACTTGTCATTTATCTAAATCATCATTCTGGTGATAGTTGTACACAGCCTCTTCTAAAGATTATGGTATTACCTTTGTTATCATAAATTCTACGTTGTACAGCCATTACTGCCAAATAAAATGTGACACTAGTTGCACAGTTCGAGTTATCCATAGTATGTGCATGTTTATATGTTTTTATATAAACTAATAACTTATATTCAAGAACACATTCGTATTTGTGAAGTTGTAATTTTTCAGAACAAAGTTCTGTGAAATATTTTTAATAACCAAATTAATTAATCAATTAAAAAGATATACAGAAAAATCTAATCCACGAAAAAATATTTGGCTACTACCGGGATTCGAACTCAAGTCACCTCCTTTCCGGGGACGGTGCTCAGAACATTAGTTCAAATCCCGGTAGTAGCCAAATATTTTTTCGTGAATTAGATTTTTTTGTATGTCTTTCTAATTGATTAATTAATTTGGTTATTAAAAATAAAAACTTATAATTAATATAATGATAATAATCCCTCGGTTTCGCATGAGATGCTCTCCCATAAAAGGTCACGAATGGCGAAATCGTTAATAGCAGGAGTCTAATCCGTACAAATATGATTTTCGAAGATTTATATTGAAATGAAACACAGTAAAAAAATATTTTCTCTTAGTAAACTTAATTCACAGTCATAAGAGTGTATAATCGTGCTAATCTTGCTCAAAATTCACAACATTTAGGTAGGACCTTTATATGTCGCACGTAGAACCAAAACATTCCACACATGCGCGGTAATGTTATATGTGGGGTATAAAAGGAAATGCAGCAATATCCAAAAAAATAGAAAAATGTTTAAAATACAGTCACCGATTGCATTACTAGTTTATAATCTACTGAATTCTAGATTTACGTATCTAACCCTTCCAAAATCATGTTTCTATAAATGTATATGTGTTTTCTACAAAATATTGAATTAAGTACATTAATTAAAGTATATAAATTAGTAATCCCCGATGACTGCATTTTTTTTAAACTCGTCATATCTTCAAAGACATTTATTATATTATTTGATTCGGTGTTTTAGGGAAGGTTTATTATCGATAGAATGAAAGAGCGATCGGATGTTACTGTTTATTTTTTCTCAGAGATAGGCCCCTGTAGTAAGTTAAAATGTACAAGGAAAATAAAATAGATGTTTTTACATGTCATGTCAAAAAAGACATTAATAAAAAGGGCAAAACACAGAATTAATAAGAATATTACTAAATAAAAGAGACTTATTTTGTATTGTTATATAGTATTGTTGATTGTGTATTTGAGTTTATAAGATTTATATCTTTATGTATTTAATTCGTATGTATATATTCTGGTAACTATAATTTATATATATTGTGACGTTAAGTTTTTTTTACCCGAACCATAATTAAATGATAATTAACAGCGATAGATTATAAGCGAATATACCCCGATGTTGCAATACAAGTACTTTTATTTTTTTCAAATTGTATACTCCGCTCACCGCGTCGAGTGACACGTCACTAGAAACCCGCCGCATTCCCGATTCTACAGGCATGTAGCGAGCACACGCGTAAGAGCTTCCATTTTGGGTAAGAAACGCAATTGATAATTTTAATTGACCTGATATAATACAAACCGTCTTTTTATTTTTATATTTGTATTAGGACTAATAATTTTTATTATTAATTCAAAATAGGAGCCTTTCCGCGGTACATAGATACGTGGGAGGTGACCGAACCCCGAGTAGAGATGGCCGGCTGCTGGTATTCAGATCAGCACACGGATAGGAGAATTTTCGGAATCACAGCTTGAAGCGGTTGCATTGGGCCTCAGCGGTGCGGCTGGTTCGACCAAGGAGAAGGATGCTGCGGCAGGATGCACGGAGGCGTTATCAAGCCTTCCAGAAGAAGCGTCGCAGAAGATAACCTTTCGTATGGTATATGGTCAAATTATTACGCGGGAGCGTCATCATCATCATTTTTAGGGTTGAATTCGCTAGCAGCTAAGTTTCTAAAAAATGTGTGGGACATTTCCAAGGACATTTAAATTGATTTAATCATGGCGGTTCCGTAATTGGTGCCTTGAAAATTTTACCATATAGTATTGCATAACGTCGATGTAACATCCATCTCAAATTTTTGATATAATCTTAATATTATAATGTTGTTAGTCGATTGTTTAATTTGTGTAAATTTGAATTGGTAAGGAGCTTATATTAATTTCATTCCAAGGGCAAGTTACCCTACAAAAATTGAATTCTCCAAAGTAGACATTAAATGTTACAATTCAGTCGTCGCATCGTGGAATAAGTTTGGTATGCGCGCTCTAGACAAATTACATAAGTAAAATTAAAACAAATCAGTTAGATCTTTAGAATGTTTGTTTATTTAATGAATAAATGGGATTGTGATACTCGAGCTGATATTTAGTTTATATTTCTAACTTAAAATCCATATAATAAGTACAGGGATATTTTGTATGTAAACAGAAGTTCCAGGTCCACTACCCAAAAAGGACCCCTTAGAGCCATGTATAACCACTGAGCAGCCGGTGATAACGAAAGACCTCGTTATAATATATATTGTGACGAATGTGCGGACGCTTGGATGAGGGAGAGGCAAGCGTGCGAGCGAGACGCGTGGATGGCGCCCGTGCTGTTGCGCCGCACCGGGCAGAACGAGATTCACCGGGGTCCGAATCAGTTGTACATATTGTATTATAAAGTAGTGTCTCCAATAAATGTTATTACCTACGTAACGCGTATTACTAGAAGAACCCGATTATTCCCAAGTGCGTAGGCCGTGTTATATTGCCTACGCACGTAAGAACATCAATATATATTATATATATAACATATAATAATATATATATAAAATATATATAAATATATATATATATGTGTATTTTGCTTGAGGTTTCCGCGAGCGTTATTGCAACACGGTATCACGTACCGTTTTCAAGGCTAAAAAGGGCTCAAAAGTTACGGACTAGCCGTACTTGACGTATGAGAGCCTTATTGGCGGGAGACTTTCATGTCACCCGCGAACAAGTACGGCTAGTCCGTAACTTTTGAGGCCTTTTTAGCCTTGACAATGGCACGTGATACCGTGTCGAAACGTCGGCCTAGATCTTCTCAGGGAGACCATTTACAGAAAACGCGAGGAAGTCCAGAATTTACTTCTGTTATATATATATATATATATATATATATACATATTGATGCACCTACAGACAAATTTCAATGTGATGTTTTGTGGGTCTGAGACGTAAAAATAAAAACAAATGATGAATAAATAAATAAAAAATCAAGGAACCCAGTCTGCAATAGTACTTGTGCTATGTTAAACTCGGCGTGTCAAACATTTCGGTGAACCGCGGTGTACCATTTAGTCGGAGGGTATTCAAAGCGAGTATTTGCGTTAGTCATCTCACGTGTCATGTATGACGAGATCTCACATGTCACACGGTGTCGCGTCAGTGGCGGGCATACAACCACGCTACCAGTATGTTCAATTAGTTAACTTTTGAAATTGGAGTACTTCATACAGAATTTAATAAAATTAGGTAGGTAATTTTACATGCTTTAATCAATATTTGACCCACTTTCTGACCAACAATCAGAGCGATGATCAAAATCATGATCAATATTCCTGATTCCAGAATTTAAAAAAAAATACGCAGTGCCTTGATTAAATAGCTGAAATAAGAAACTTAGAATAAATTTTTGATTTTGTTATTGTTTTAATTTTAATATAATAATATATTTTCTTTTAATGTATTCAAGTCAAAGAGTTGTCAATAATGTAAAAAAGGTTAAAAAACCACAAAAAATGCAATATTTTTTAGAAACAGTGTTCTTTAAAACATACGTTGTAAGTATCTAGACTGACAGAATTTGCTATTATTTTATTTTTTGATTAAAGATATTCATTTATTTTATAATATTATTGAAAAAAAAGACATTAGTTGAGTCCATATAGTTACATAAAGCTTACAAAAGGGAGAAGTTTTCTTCATTATTAAGACTTCGTTATTTATTTATTGATTAAATAATTTAATTTGTGTCATTTTAAGAATATTATTTTATTTTATTTCATATATGGTACAAATACAAATTTTATACATTTACGTATCAAGTTGACATTTTTTAATAATTTATATTCATGTAAATATTGAATAATTTAGATTTTTTTACATTAGGGAAGCGGTGAATTAAAAAGCACCTCTAATAAATAACCAAATCAATTTTCCATCCAGCCCTTTGTTCAATTTAACTTTCACAAAAGATTTGGTAACACTCACTTTAGATCCCACCCCCTCTCTCTCCCTCGTAGATTCCCGATTGTTCTGTAGGCAAGTTTGGGCATGCCTGTTACAAGATATACACATAATACACATGTGATAAATATTGTTAAAAGTTTAACAATACTATGATTGTGGGACCAATACTACACAATCATAGTATTGTTGTAGTGTTGGTCCTGACGAAGAGACGGGTACGTCTCGAAACCGGTAGACTTTAAATCTGGCAGTGGTTTTTACTGAGTTAACTAACACTATGTTACCTTATTTTTATATTTACTGACACATTGTTATTTTAATGACAATATTTAAAGACATTAATGATAACAATTTCAACTGCATTTGCACACTGCGCTGGTACCTAACTGCAGAAAACAGGTTATAATTTATTTATGTGTTCATTGAATTTTTTCATTGATTCTTTGTTCATATTTTCTTTTTTACATTCGTTAGTTTATATGTACTCAAAAATATTTATTTATTTTTTCTACGGTATTTTATATTTACAATACTAATATCTTCATATCTAAGATTTTTTTATCTAAGAAACTTTCTTTCTAT
This sequence comes from Agrypnia vestita, assembly GCA_016648135.1. Lineage (NCBI taxonomy): Eukaryota > Metazoa > Arthropoda > Insecta > Trichoptera > Phryganeidae > Agrypnia > Agrypnia vestita. The sequence continues at coordinate 39,291 of JADDOH010007043.1, forward strand.
CTACATATTCTAATATCTATGAAATTAATTAATTGTATATATTATTTTTTTTAAAGCTGCTCATCTCGGCCCAGCTTCATCCTAAAGAGATAAATGGCTCATTTTCTAAAAAACATGTTTTTTAGTTTAGGATTAATAAATGAAATAAAATATTTTGATAATTTATTGGATACTTTTCTTAATTTTGGTACGCTCTCATTGACATAGGTAACCCGGTAAGAACAGCGTGCAAATAAATATATTGTGTTCAAAATAATTTAAAAATAAAATGCACAATAGGTAGGTACATAGTAAAAATACGTATTAATATTATACTTATTTTATAATTAAAAATCTTAATAAACTTTTGATGTTCACACGTGATAAACATAGCCCCACAAGTGATAAACGCACACCGTACTTTACAAAAATTTGGAAATAAAATGTTTTTATTCTAAGGATTTTCGTATTTTTTTGATAGCTTGTTTGAATATTTCATTAACATCACCTCACATTATTCAACTATTATAGAAAATTGTAACACGATCACCAAAATTGTAACAACAGTTGAACCAATCTGAAAAAAAAACACCTTTACCAAAAGTTAAAAATATACACATTACCACACGAAAACTTAAGAAATGACTACACAAGTTGACAAATATCTGAAAATTATGTTTGTTTTTTTCCCAACAAAAATGTACTCACATGAAACATAAGAGAATTGTCAATTGGAATGAATCCACATGCAGTTATTTTTACCTTCTTCTGTAACATTTGCACAGAGAAGTAAAGAATCTGCAAAATATTAAACTTTACGTAAAATAAATAGAAATAGTGTGTTTGATAAATTCAGGCATAACATTGCAGAGATTATTTGTGATTATCATAAAAATTGGTGGAAAACTTAAACCATATTATTTTTTACTCTCGAAACTCGAATATTAAAATAATAAGTACACAATTAAATTGAAGTAGAGATATTATTGTCTTAATCCATTTAAATGAACAACAAAATTGTGTACAATAAATAATAATCGTAGTAAATATTTTTACCTCGGTTTGTAAGTGATGTCCTGTAATATCAATAGATATTTTTTGCAATAAAGCTCCCATTTTCAGTGACTGAAAAGGAAATTTCAAAAATTTTAACACGCGTCTAGAGGATTTTGTAAGTGGTTAGGTGAAATATTTTTGGTTGCTTTTTTAAAACAAATACCTTATTCAGCTGGATCCATATAAGTTAATTGAATATTTAAAATAAGTAAGATTTGTATATAAAGTAATCTTATAAAGTAAATAGTAGAAAACTAATAATTTTTTGTATTATATATATTAATTTGTGTATTATAATTATTATAGTATGCTATAAAAATAATATTACTTAGAAGAATTTTTTATCGTTATCTAAGGCCATGTAAAACTTCGTTTATTTAAGTACCCACTTTAAGAATAAACTAAAATTATTATCATATAAAAATAAATATTTCGTTTAAGAGAATAGATGGCCAGGATGAATTATTTTATCCTGACCATATATTCTCAACATGTTGTCTACAAATAAAATCAATAACCAATGAATGCAATGATTCCACTATTTTGCAAGTGGAGTACAAATTCATAATAATTTTCTTATTTATGTTCGATTGTTTGAACTTGTATGATTTATGTAGGTGTATTGAAAAAAATTGTGGCTTAGATAATTGAAAAAATTTAAAAAGTTACCTGTGATGATTCAACGATATTCGTTATCATTAAATAAGTTTTGGAAAAAAATATTAACCCACATTCTAAAGACAGTTGATGAAATATTTTTTATATCTTGAATAATATTTCACCTATTAATTTTTCCTCATTCTTTTGCATATTCTTATTTTTCTCTCAGCTCATCAAAATGTGTCGATAAAAAATAATAAATTTCTTTCCATTTTTACTAAACACAGCTTAGGGTTTATCAATATGTGATACTCACCTCCTTTTTAATCAGATCTCCGAGTCTTGACCAAAAATAAATTTTGAACACGGCTTCGAGTAAAAAGATCAGCATTACCGCCACATTCCTCTCAAGGTGTGACAGTGAATTCGGGAAAAAAAGGATAACTATTACTTTGTACGCGCTCATGAATATTTTCACAGACGTGTCAAAAATATTAAATACCGTCTGCAGAGTAAATACGGTTTTTAAATATTCAGTCAATTCGCACAGTTGAAAATGCAAATCCCTGTATCCAGAAAATTTGGCAAATAACTGATTACATCCCTCGATATTATTGTAGTTTTCATCCAACATAGCTTTATTAAGCTTCTCAAATCTTGTTTTCAGTGCGTAAAGAAAAATGATTTCATCTACAAACGCGACATTAGTGCAAATTGTTGAACAGACAGTTGTTATGAATTTCCTCACAGTTGGGTAAATTTTGGAGTAGTCGGTGAACCCAAAAACAATGAAAGCAGATACATTTGTACTATGTAATATTACATACAACATACCACATAAGGCGAGTAAACGAATTTTTTTATTATTAATAAATACACCGAGCATTTTAAATTTGTTATCCACAGTTTCAAAATGACATAACAGCTTGGCATATTTCTTTGAATTTTTTAAAGTGAAAATCATCGTTATCACGTATGTTATCCTGTAATAGATGGTTATTCCAATATTTATTTTGATATCCATAATTTTATTTTCTATTGTTGCATATTGCCCAAATAATGGTTGTGAAAAGTGAAAAATCAACAAGGAAATATACAAAACGAGATAGATTAATCGAGGAATATCTATATTGTTCCATGATAGATTTAATTTTTTCGTTGGTGATAAATCCATAGCAATCAATCGTTTCATCCAGAGTATTGGTTTGAGAGCAGTTTTCATGCTAATTCTTGTTTGAGCTGACATTTTTCGACTTGTATTTGGAATTACGAATTATGAATACAAGCCACGCTAATACGTTCACACTGCTATCTAAATTAAGAATGACCTACAATTATGTCATTTTGAATAAATTTCCAGCACAACATTAATTACAAACTAATTATCACTTGCAAAGGTTATTGGAAAGAAGTTAAGAATAATTATATTTGAAAAGATAATTACATGCTTATGACCAAGAAAAATAAAGTGACATGTGACAATAAGATATATTATAATGCGTTATTTTATGTAGATATAATAAATATGTATATATAATACAATAAGATCTATTATAATGCGTTATTTAATGTAAATACACTATATACTGTGAGTATATAGTGTATTTACATTAAATAAACTAGTATATACGTGGGCTGTAAAAGCAAAGGCAGCATAAAAAAAATTAAAGCAGACATCGAGTATTATTAACTAAGAATGTACTCGATTCGTGATTTTATAGGAAATATAGCCTATAGCTTTATATAAAACATGATATTGGAAGGTACAAACACATAAAATCAATAATTCAGTCTATTCTAAATCCTGCATTCAAAATATTTTTTTATTTTTTTGGTTATTGCTACCTTTGCTTTTATACTCTATAACCTATAAAATGGGATAAACTGGCTGGTTGATTATGTGATAGTTATTTAAAAGCAACAAGTCCACAGACAATGCGTCGTGCGGTTTATTGCTAGCACGTGGTGATTAAAGCGATAATAAATCAAGTTAGTATCTACCGAAGGCCGAGAAGTTTTAGTATGTGAGAGACAGGTTATTCGATAGTGATAATTATTGCAAATTACTAATTAGATAAGTAGTGTGTGATATATATATATATATATATATATTTTTTTTTTTAGTGGGCATGTAGTTAGTGTTTTGTAAACGGTGCAACCGGCATGCGTATGCAAAAGTGTGGTGATACTTGTGCGTGTGGTAGGCCCATAAATGAGAAAAGGAGTATAATAAAAACTTGGTTTTTATGGGTCAGTTTTTTATTTAAAAAAATATAGATAAGTCATTTTGATGGTCAGAATATTTTGAGTTTGTTAAAAAATTTCTAAAACACATCACTGGGGTTTATCCTCAAGGGAACATCATTAATCAAGATATGTAAATGTCTTATAGAGATAAAGATATTTTTTACATGGGTAAGTAGGTGGGAAATCTTTTTTTTTTTTTTTAAATAGATGTGGTGGTCTATCATGGGTGGAATTGGCGAACTTTAAATTGTGTAAAGTGATCACTTAGGCCAGCCGTACGATAGGTCGTAATCTCGGTGTTTACCCAAAAATAGACTTCTTTACCTTAGTTTCCCATGTTAAAATAACTTCGTTTCTATGAGATATCTATAATATATCTTCATTTTGATGGTCATTAATGATAAATACACCACTGATCTATATTTTTAATACTTTACAATGTGACCGGACTTGTATAATAATTTGAAAATAAAATGTTCTTGTTCAGTGGATTTTTTTCTAGTGGATTGCTTGTTTGAATAATGTATTAACGCCAGCTGACATTATTTAATTATTATAGAAAATTGTAACACGATCACTAAAATTGTTACAACAGTTGATCCAATCTGAAAAAAGTACAAAACCACAAATTAAAACGATGAAATTCTTCAACAAAAAAAAAATTAAATTACAGAAAAATATAAGGATATCATCGATTTCATCGGTTTCATGGTATTTGATTTTTTATGGTAACAACGTTTATAGATAAATAGCTCAAAAATTTCGGTATTTTACATGCCGGTTCCTAAAGAATAAGTATTTACTTACTTATAGCCGACACCCATAAAATAGTAATAACGATTTTTATCAAAATATTTGATTATTTTTTTTATATTCCCCTGCCGGTAGTTAAATACTTAATTCTAAACCTTGGCATTTGGGCGGAACATGAAATGGTTCGCATCTTTGCTACTCCTATATGTATCTACTGTATTTTTTACGGGTAATGCAGTCTCGGCGATAGCAATTCTTGCCGCCTTCGGGATTACTGACTTTGGGTTAAAGCCCCATCTCCGGCCGTTCAATTTCATTTTTTAGGCATGCATTCGAACTAAATTACGGACAATACACGAAGTTACGGAGACAGAAAGTCAGACAGAAGGACGGACAGACGTGCCAACAGACGGACATTTATTATGACGAAATTATTTTGTTTGATGATACTAAACTCGGCGGTAATACTAAAGGTGGACGGTGAGCAAGTGGCCCGCCCGTAGCGTGCCACACCGCACACGCCTTGAAGTGGCAGTTGAGTACATCACATTTTATTTTATCGATGTATATGACTAATTATGATGAAAGGGGTAATTAAATTTATAATGAAAAAATATTTTATTTACGGTTTCGTGTTGATTAAATTATACAAAAAGAAATAAAACATGATAAAATTCCACAGCAAATTTTTTTTGTGGCAATTTTTTTGTGTAATTTATTGCGTTTTTTTAGTGTTTTTTTTTTCAAATTCTTCTATCTAATTTTTTGATACCTTTATTCTCGCGTGTTGTGTTAAATCTAAAAACTTTAAAATCGTTGTGGAATATATAGACATTTAGGAAATCAATGAAAGATAATACGTTAACATTTAATCATTATAAATGCAATACAAAAGAAAATATTTTTACGTATCATACTACAGTACATATTTGCACGTGAAAATTTTAATTTTTTACCAAACAAAGTGTACTTACATGCAAAATGAGAGAATTGTCGATCGGAACTAATCCGCATGCAGTAATGTTTACCTTCTTTTGTAAAATTTGCATGGAAAAGTAAAGAATCTGTAAAATATTATACTTTCCGTAAAATAAATACAAAAGTATGTGTTTTTTAATAACTTATCGCAGTAAAATTTTCTTACCTCGTTTCGTAAGCGATGTCTTTTAACACCAATAGATATTCTTTGTAATAAGGCTCCCATTTTTAATGACTGTAAAAGATATTTTAAAATTTTTAACATGTTTTTGAAGTCATTTCGTAGGCGTTCATTTAATACGATTCATATAAGTAAATTAAACATTTGAAGAAATACCATTATAAAAACAAATTAAAAGAATTGGCAATCTTACAAATCAAATGGATTTGGTAATCCACTTGCATTTAGTTATCATATAGTTGCTACAGATAGTCAGTGTAAGAGTATTATTATCAGAAATATATTAAGAATGTTCTTAGGTTTTCACGGCCACTCAGAATCTTCAAGTTTGTGTTTACTGGGGTATTATGCCGTGTTGTTACGACCTTTCGGGCCGACGTTTCTCAATCTCAACATATCTTTAATCAGCAAAGGATCGAGATCGCTTAGAAACGGACGGTGTGTATAGACTCGATTGTCAAGACTGCGATAAAGTATACGTGGGGCAAACGGCGCGTACCATTTCCAAAAGGGTCAACGAGCACAAACGGGCATGCAAACTCGGTCATCCAGAAAAATCAGCACTGGCTGAGCATTTTCTGGATACCGGCCATCATTTTGCATTCGAACCGAAAATCCTTGGAAAGCCTAAGAGTCACCATGCGCGTCTTATCAAGGAAGCACTAGAAATCTACAAGCATCCGATAAACATTAATAGAGATGATGGTCTCAAATTAAAAACATCTTGGTATCCGGCGCTTCAAAGTCATTCTCGTCGCAGACTCCGCAGAGATAGTGATCAGACAACAGATGAATCATACATACAACACAATACAAACACATCATGACTTCGGCACGGTATTGCAAGCCGATACTTAACCACAACACCAACATTCAAGACAACACATCAGCCCTGATGATGGACCCTGCAATGGGATCCGAAACGTCGGCCCGAAAGGTCGTAACAACACGGCATAATACCCCAGTAAACACAAACTTGAAGATACAGAAATATATTATCGGAAGAAATATTTCTCATGCGTGAATCATTTTTATTCCCTTTCTTTTAAATCATAGCTTCTGCTTGTCTGCTTGTCGGTTCGTCTGCTTGTCTGCCGAAAAATTTTTGGATCGATTTTTAACCCTTTTCCCATGATCCAATCGAGCTGAAACTTTGCAGGCAGACTTGTGGCGACGACAAAAATGATCTAACAAATATTCGTTTAAAAAATATTAATTATAGAATTATTTTGGATTTTTAGAAATTTTAACGGTTTTTTTTCAAATTGGAAACAAAACAAATGAGAAACGGAGTGTAATAAAAACTTGGATATGAGTTAGTTTTTTTTCATCCTACTTTACTTATTCAAAGTCAATCCGTGAAGAACTTCTGGAGATTTAAGATTTTGAATCAAGGCTAGGATGGATGGAATGTCCAGAAAGGAATTGTGACCTATATATTCCGCCGTGACCTAAAAAATAAGAATGCAAAATTTGGATCAGATCGGCAAACGTTGTAGATTTTTTCAAAAAATATATCAGGTGTTAGGGGTAAGAAGGGAGGGGGAAATAGTTATCTTTATTACCCGCTGGGTCTTGAAAAATAAGTATGCAAAATCTGGGTCAGATCGATCATACGGTGTAGATTTTTACAAAAAATATATCAAGGGTGGAGTTGGGGTAAAGAGGAGAGGGAAAAGTAGCCTTCGTTACCTGCCAGGACCTAAAGAATAAGTTTGCAAATAATGTTCCAGCGCAACATTTTCTGAAAAATAATAATAATTTTTTATTTGTTTATTACAGACAACACTACTATTAATAATAATACTCTTCTTCTGTGTGGTATATTTTGTTGCACGGCACGGCACACGACGGGACATCGCACTCATAACACATAAATATGATACACTTTCACACACACACATATTTCAAATAAACGCAACAAAATTGCGTGTATTTTTGTTAATAAATCACTATTAGTATTCAATTGAATCATAAACCAACAAAAACTGACAAATATCGCAAAACATATCGTATATATTTGTATATACGTGTACAAATAAATCGAAAATCGAAAAAAATAAATCGTATTTCCCGCGCACATTGCGCGTGACCTTGACGATGGAATATTTGAATTTCGATTGCACAACACGCGATCGGAGCGCCATCTATAACAATTCTATACGATTTTGACGGCAGAAAAACTTCTGTTTTGATTGTTGATTTAAAATATAATCCGTGATGTTTTTGAGTTGAAAATGGAACGACAGGTCACAACAGGATTTCTCTATTGGGAAAAAATTACGTTTTTCAAATTCGATACGCGGCCGTCGATAAATAATTTATTTTGTGCCTGTCGCATATATGCGACGCGGCCCCAGGGGGGTTTAATATCACAAATAAAGCATATATTACGTTGGGATTTATCACCAGAATTACTCACGACTTTATAAATCCTCAAAGTCTAAAAATTCTCTATACATCACTAGTACGAAGTATATTGGAATATTCGTCAGTTATTTGTTCACCTTATGACACAACACATGTTACGAGAATCGAGAGAGTGCTATTGATTCTCTTTTTCTATCTGACATAAATATGCGTACAAGAAACCCGTATAAGAATCCCGAAGTTCTTTAGAATAAGCCAGCACTCTAATAATGTTGGTTATTTTTCTCCCATCACAAGGTTGTGTCGCACATATAATATGTATTGTGCTGACCCTAACATCGATGCTGATATTCTTGCAGACACCTTATCATCGTTCAAAAACTCACTCATACACAACATCAATTTTCCTGAACCTATAGATCCATTTAATCAATTATTTATTAAACACTAATCGCACTACATTCAAACACTAAATATAGAATACACATAAATTTATATGTAAATTATACTTAAATGCAAAAACACATGTAACTAGACCGTGTCGAAGACAATTGTAATTAGGATAATGGACAGTCTTCATTTACAATATTTTATTATTAGAGTATCATGTACCTATTATCCTGTTAGTGTCTCTAATAAATATTAAAAAATAATAATAAAATTAGGTCTACAAAACATCCTCCTAATCGAATGCAACATTGTGCCAATATTTCAAAGCAAAGGTGATGAACTTTCAGAGATTATCGATTTTGTATTAACGAACAATTATTTTTTTATTTATTTACTAAATAAACACCAATTTAGGCATGTAATCTGATACCAACCTCTTTTTTAACCAGATCACTGAGTCTTGACCACAAATAAATTTTGAACACGGCTTCGAGTAAAAAAGTCAGCGTTACCGCCACATCCATCTCACGGGGTGAAGTTGAATTCGGGAAAGCGAATATAACTATTAACTTATACGTACTCATGAATATTTTCACAGAGGTGTCAAAAATATTTAATACCGTCTGCAGAGTAAATATGGTTTTTAAATATTCGGTCAATTCGCATAGTTGAAAATGCAAATCCCTGTATCCAGAAAATTTGGCAAACAATTGATTACATCCCTCATTGTTCGTATAGTTAGCTTTCAGCATAGCTTCATTAAGCTTTTCAAATCTCGTTTTCAGCGCGTAAAGAAATATTATTTCTTCTATAAACACAGTATTGGTGCAGATTTTCGAAACGAAAGTCGTTATGAATTTTCTCAAAGTTTCGTAAATTTTGGCAAAGTCAGAAAAGCCAAAAACAATCAAAGCAGATATACTTGTCGTGTGTAATATTACGTACAACATGCCATATAACGTGAGTTGCCGAATTTTTTTATTATCAATGAACACACCAAGCTTGTGAAATTTTTTATCCACATTTTCAAAATCGCACAAAAGTTTGACACATTTCTTTGAATTCCATAAAGTGAAAATCATCGTTACCACACATGTTATTCTATAATAGGTGCTTATTCCAGTATTTATTTTGGAATCCATTGATTTATGTCTTGTTGCTACCAGTTGCCCGTTTGATGGTTGTAAAAAGTGAAAAATCATCAAGGAAATATACGACACGAGATAGATTAATCGTGGAATATCTATATTTCTCCATGACAGATTTAATACTTTCGTTGGCGACAGATCCATAGCAATCAATCGTTTCATCCAAAGTATCGGTTTTAAGGCAGTCTTCATACAAGTTCTCGTTTGAGGTGTTGACATTTTTCGATTTGTGTTGTGAATTACGAATTACGAATACCAGATATGTTAGAACTTTCACACAGCTAACTAAATACAAAAATGACCTACAATAATATTCGATATTTAAAAAAAAATTAAAATAACGTTGATTTCAAACTAATTATCTCTTAAATGTGGTTTAATAAGAAAAATTTACGTTGAAATGATAATTACATATTTTTGACCAAGAAAAATATATGTGACGAGTGACATTAATGACCTATGATATTAAATATATTTACACGAAGGTACTTGTGTGTATGTAAATTACATAAATGTACATAAATAGAAAATTGTAATTAAATTAATAAACATAATTTACAGATCCAAGAGTACTCATATATATCGTTATTATTGTTTTTTATGTGTTATTTCATGTGTTTGATGAGTATGACTGAAACATCAATGAACGAGTATGAATTATTAAACATGTTTTTTGTTTATTATTCCAATTATAATAATTCGTTGTCTGTCTGTCCGTCCGTCCGTCCATCCGTCTGTCTATCTAACTGTCTGTCTGTCCCCATAACTTCATGTAACGTGGTAAACTTTTTCGAAAAAAACTTACGAAAAAAATTATTTTCGATTTTTTTTTAAATAAAATAAACAATACTTATTCCTTAGGAACCGACATATAAAAGTACCGTCTTTTTAATGGGTTACAGCTAGTATTTTAAATAAATAATTATCTTGAAAATAAATATTAAGAAATATAAAAACAACATCCATTTTTTAAACAATGACCTGAACCCATAGAACCATTAAATACATATTCTTATATTTATGATCACATCCATACACTTAACATATAATATGCATACTCGTGTTGCTATAGTGTGCCGAAGACACTATAGCTGTAATTGAGATAATGGGCAGAGTTTCGATTTATAATGTGTTATTATTTGTGTGTCATTTACTTACCCATAATTCTGTTAGTATCTCAAATAAAAAAAATATAAAAAATTTAAATGATTAATTCAAATAAAAAAATGATAATTTATCGAAAATGTTGAATTGAGAGATTTATCAGATTAATTGAAACACAGATATTTTCATTTTTCATAAACTTTATTTTTTGTAAGGCACACAAAAATAATCTTTTTATTTACACTCTTAGAGATGTAGGTTTTTTAAATTAAGTAAATATTTAATCTTTTAAACTAAATTTTTTTGGAGAAATCTATTTTTTTACATGCACATTTATGTTATACTTGATTGTCTCTTAAAATCGAAACCCTGTACCATGTTGTAAATTAATTGTACAATATAGAACTAGTAGGAGAGGTAATCATATCTGAAGATGGTGGGATCAAACCCTGCCCTCAAATTATTTTGTACAAAGTCAAAAACCAATTTATTATTCAGACTACATGTGGCGATTATTTAAGAAGCAAACGTTTGCTGTTAGGATTATTATTAAAAGATTACGGCCAGCATTGGCCGAAAAGCTTGGACAACATTTTAAAAGCAATCGATATGGAAACATTGGCCATACATTGAAGCAGCCACTAACTGTAAATGCAAAACTTTTCAGGATATTATATTCTGATAGTTCACTGCATTGAAGCAAGTTTGATGTATTTTATAAACGCCCTGGTCTGCTCAGGCTATCTTCAATTCGTTACAATCTTATTGAGCCTCTTACTGATCAAATTCTTAAATCTGCAACTCCATTTTTTGACGTCCATAAAATTTTCCAAATTATTAATGTATTCTGAGAGCCAGGCATAATTAAAAAAAAATATCATAGTTGAAATACTGTATTATGCAAAATTTGTATAATCTTTCATTTTGGTTTGGCCAATATTAGATGAGGATAAATGGAGACAATTTTTGTGGCTGGATTCTACTTCTGTGAGATGACGATCCACCAATACTTGTCCTTCATAAATCCTTTTTTTATTTCTGATTTAATTCCCACTCCGTCGACCTTACCTTTTAATACGCCTAACGACATCTGTTGTCATATATGAACTCTGCCTTGAAATATCTGTTTTGAAGGTGTGTATATGTTACCTTTATACACCTTGTTCCACGTGTGATTTAACCAAAGCCATGTGTGGTTGATATTTATCATCCTCATGAACTAGTATCTATATTGCTGTTGGTTATGAGAAGGGTATCTACTTTTTGACTAGAGTCTGAAGCAGTATTATTTTTATATGTATATTAAATTCATGCTTCACGAGTCTGAAGCAGTATTATTTTTATATGTATATTAAATTCATTCATATTATTAAATGTGCACTAGAATACGCCTGACAAATATTTCAATTTTGAACTCCTATTTAAACCAATTTTATTTATTCAGAATATTTTGAATTTATTCAAATTTCTCTCTGAGACATCTATAAAATGTATTTTTTGATGATCCATATACATAAATAAGAAAAAAAATAAAATTGAATATATTGGTATCTTTAAAAAGCGGCAGGGTATATGCAGTATTTGAAAAATTTTTACTATGGACGGCAAAACTGAGAATGATATTGAAAGAATAATGACTGAGGAAAACAAAAATTATGGCATTCTGAATTAAATTTTTCAGGATCTATCAAAGGAAGCAAGGCTAAATCTACAAAATGTAGACTGGCACAAACTCTGTTATATGAAAGTGAAGCATAGAATTGGCAAAAAAATAGTAATTTAAGTAGAATAGAAGGCATCCGCGAAGGACTTGATATGATCAGATAAATTAATTAAAAATATATAAACAAATATTGGAGGATGTCCTTGATAAAAGTTTCATCAACCGAATAGCGTGCATGAGAAGTTGTGTAGGAGATGAAGAAAAGTTATGTGCCAGGACAGGAGAGTGTGGCGTTATGTCCTCTCCGCCTACAACTGTGCAGTTAGTTGTAGTTAGTTTCATACAAAACCAAATTTTTAATCAATCATCGTGGAAAATTGTCCGATGATTACCAAAAAACTAACAAAGGTGCAGCAAATCTGAAAAAGAAAAATATTTTGTATAAAAAAATTGATTACAGTAAAAAATAAATACATAGAATCCGCCCCAAAAATATATTTAAAACAATTAATATTCTTCAAAAATTTGTTCCGGAGTCTCTATGTTGGCTCAATAGCTTTATGTAATAGGTGAAAAACATTAAATGATTGATCGAACTATATATAAGAATTAGGACGAATTTCTGTATTTTTCTGTATAATTGACAAAGAAATATATAAACTTGTAAAAATATATTAATAATATATACATAAAATTATATTACTGATGGACATCGCGTAAATATATAGAGATCATCCATGATGGTCATTAAATTAGGTGAAAAACATTATCTATTTGTGAGTTTAAGAATATTTGTATATTTTACTATTTAAGTTTCGAAAGAAATAGAATGTCTTATTGACAGGTGAAGTACTAAACTGACTAGGTATTTATAAATATAGAATTTTTATTAACAATATTTTTATATGTATGTTCTCAGAACACATATAACAACTCATACAGATTGTAGGCCTTGGGCCATCGTACAAAAGACTTTCTCTCTGTGAGACTTCTATAATTGATCTTAATTATAGAATGTTTACCTTGGTCAGGTTCAAATACAAATAATTAATTGGTCAGGTCCTAACAAAATGAGCTGAGTTTATTCGTATTATGAGTACAACGTTGTTTTTTAATATTATTTTCATTAACACTTCTTCACTTCTCTCAATATTCCCGTAACAACCACCCCTACACTAGTTACTTCAGCTCTTTTTGTAAGTACCTAACTAAGTAATTATTTGTATTTGAACCTAAGCAATGTAAAAATTCTATATTTAAAAGTAGTCAGTTTAATACGTCACCTGTTTAAGAGATTCTGTTTCTCTCGAAATATAAGGAGTAAAAATATAAACATATTTTCTTCTTCAAATATAGCAAAATTATTTTGTGGTGACATAATTATAATGTATATAAAATAACTTTGTAAACACTACTTTATTGAAAAAAATTCAACATGTTTCGAAGCCAATGGCTTCTTCGTTAGGATAACAAAAAGAAAATTAAAAATCAAAGTATAGATAATCAAAATATTAGAAAAGAAGGTACTTTATATTATTCATTTTCCATATATAACTTTTTTAATATTTTGATTATCTATCCTTCGATTTTTAAAGTTAAATTTTTGTTATCCTGACATGTTGAATTTTATTATTTTTTTTCAATATAAAAGTGGTGTTTACAAAGTTATTTTATATGAATTATAAACTATTATTTAAGTCACGTAAAGGTAACAAATTTAATATTTTTCACCTAATGGAATGATCATTGTGGATAATCTCTACAATGTTAACGCCATGTCCATCAATAATATAATTCTATGTATACTTAATTAATGAATTTCCATTCCTTTGTCCATTGTACAGATCAATACATTTATTACAGTTTGATAATCATTTTAAATTTACTAAAACCATTATGTTTAGGAGAGAAACCTAGCAGCTCTATAAAAAGCCAAGATTCTTAGTTTGTGTATATTATTAATATTTTAATTGGACTTGACATGTTAGTTCCATATTAAGCAATGTACACGTTTCACAACCAAAAAAATGTGACAATTGATGTTAATTCAGTCTGCGAAATTCAAAACTCACGCTTGTTTACTATCAAGCCTTGTACGATTAACAAGAGCGAGATGAGACAGAGGTTAGAAGCATTCAAGATGTGGGCCTAAAGAATATTGGAAACTGCCTGATCCAAAAAGTTACAGATGAAGACGTCATAGGGAATCGGTGGAGCCAATACACATGGTACATTCTTAGATACAATATGTAACGTATTTATTAAATCAAACATTATGCGATTGGTAATTGTCATCGCCAATTGCGTATTGTTGCATGTTTCTCATTCCTCTCCAAGTACTCGACGTTTGTGTTAGTTGTATTTGAAACGCGGCGCGTGGAAGCAGTCTGTAAAATATCTCCTGACACGATATATACGACACCCAGGTCTTCTCCTTCTTCTTCATCAGCCTTCGTCTTTCCACTGCTGGATATAGGACTCTTCCTTATTTTTCCATTCTTCCCTATTGTTGGCTAATTGTAGCCATTTCTTTCCCCCCACAGCGACACCCAAGTAAATGAGTATATTTTAATTAGAATAACCTATAGAAGTCTCACAGAGACGAAGCTATTTATAAATGAGAAACGTGGACAGAAGTCTCAGCATGGACACCATCAGGTGTTGAGTGACGTGATACGTGAAATATTTACGAGTGCCATATAGTGAAGTGTACAAATGCCTTGAAGTCATTTGTACTATTGTAAGGGTGATATATAAGATATTCACGAGTGCCATGTAGTGAAGTGTATAAATGTCTTGAAGCCATTTGGCCTATTATAAGAGTGATATATAAGATATTCTCGAGTGCCACTGAGTGAAATGTATAAATTCTTTGAATCCATTTGTACTATTGTAAGAGTGATATATAAGATATTCACGAATGCCACTGAGTGAAGTGAATAAATGCCTTAAATCCATTTGGCCCATCTTCAATATTCAAGAACGTCTAGGAATATGTAAATACTGTGCGATGAAAATGCGTTCGGAACAACAAATCTTTAATCTTAGCGTGCAATTGAAGTGAAGAAACGTGAAGACGCGGTCATACAAGGTAAGTGGAATGCAATCCAAGATCTCGTCCTTGATTCTTTGTGAATAATATTTGATATTTCCCGTTCCTATTCTTCTTCACTTTCATTTAGTAATTTCCTAACCGGACTTACAAAACCCGAATATTAAACAAAATGCACAACTCAGAAATCCAACTGAAGAATTCATTGCTGAAGGGAAAAGTCAAAAAATTAAGACCCAGACAAAAATATACCCAACAAATAATGAACATGGCAAATAAATGTTATCTTTATCTTTATCTCAGTTATCTTTCGGTTAGCAACAGCGGCATAATTGAAAAATGCGATATATTCTTTGATTTTTGCGAGCGCATGTCCTTCCGTATAGTCGAACGCACACCTGATTTCACAAATGTTTTAAAATTAATTGAGTCAAAAGTACTAAAAAAATTATAATTTTCGCAAATTTTTTCATCAAGTTAATCACTTAAGGTGAAAATCTTGGACAAAGTCAAAATATTTTGAAACAGCAAATTCTGAGATTTTTGCTTTTTGCAAAAATCATCTCAACATCATAGAAAAAAATCAAAGTAAACATCATCTTCATCCTTTTGCCTGGAAATGATTGAGTTGTACTAACAACCTAACCTACCCAATCTAATCTGAAAAAAAAACTAAATAACCATACTCAAAAATACTTGGCTTTTGCGATGATTTGGTGAGTTACTTATTCGTCAATTTAATCCTATCCTAATAGTTATAAAATTATTAGAAAAATCTCATAAGTTTCTGTATTTGTTTTGCGAATTTGGCTTACATAAATTGGTGTCATCTGCTGATTATAGGTCTCAAATGTCAAAATACGTCGTGAAAGTTTCGAAATTTAAAACTGTATTAATACTTGCCACCGAAACAATGTTATAGAATAATATTATATCATCTACTTTATTGAGAAACATGTCCTTGCAAAAATTGAAAACTGTGCTGTATTCAATACAAGAACAGTTATTTAATGTGAAAAAAGGAAAAATTTATACATTTTTTCTAATTAGCCAACCTCCGATGTCAACAAACAAATAAATATTTTATGGTGATAAACAATGTTTTAGTCTAAAAAAATTAATATTCACTTTTGTTAAACATACTTACATGAAACATCATGGTATTGTCGATGGGAAACAGTCCACAGGCGGTGATGTTAATTTTTTTTTGTAATATTTGTATCGAGAAATTAAGAATCTGTAATTGAAAAAAGGGAACATGCAAAGAGTACTTTATGTGAATTAATGATACATTTTAAAATACAGTAACACCCTGAGTTAGGTTAAGCTAGATTTTTTACGTAAATTAGAAGTTAAGTTATTTTCATTTCTCTTCCTCCCTCCATTCCAAACGTAGCGGTGTACAAAACCTTCCATTTCCAAACAATAATAATTACAATTATTATTAATATTATTAATTTTAATTAATTAATTAATTAATTAACTGATTAATTAATCAATTAATGAATTAATTAATCTCGATGTTATCTATCTCATACCTCTTGCAGAAAGTTCGTGCCACGCTTTGACACATCTTAGTTATATAATTATACATTAATTAGAGTGGTAGGTCACCTGTTTTTGCAAATTACGGCCTCCAAAATGAATAGATATCTCCTGAATTAACGCCCCTGTTATTTTTGACTGAAACATTTAAAAAAGATGAGTGTAATAAAGTTATCATAAGATATTAGGAATCGAAAGTCAACATATCCCTAATTTATCAAATTTACAATTTTGTTCAGCGCGTAATTTCAAAATTGAATCTGCGAACTAAATTTAATTTAAATGAGAAAATTTTTTCATACTAATATTGATGAATCTCGATGTTACATAGGCATTTAATGATCAATATCATGGTAATGGTTAATTGAAACTAGCTGTTTGTACCCGTTGTGAGGATAAAGTTGAAAATAAATTTGTGGGGGGGAAACAAAAGTTTGATTCGAACGGTAAAGATTGCATTGAAAATATATCAGGGGAGGAGAAAAGGTAAAAGGGGAGGGAGGAAATATCATATTTGTTACCCGCCGGGTCTTAAAGAACAATTTTACAAATTTTGAGTCCGATCGGTCGAACAGTACAGATTTGCATAGAAAATATATCAGGAGGAGAGGAAAGGGTAAAAGAGGAGGAAGGAAATGTAACCTATGTTACATGCCGAGTCCTAAAGAATAAGTTTCCAAATTTTGAGTCCGATCGGTCAAACGGTACAGATTTGCATTGAACGTATATCAGCGGAGGGAAAGAGTTAAAAGAATTGGGGGAAATTTCGCCTTTGTTACCCGCCGGGTACAAAAGCATAAGTATACAAAGTTTGAATCGAATCGGATAAACGGAATAGATTTGTATAAAGAACAGACTGACAGACATTGAGTTTTATAGGTATAGATAATGACAACATCATGTTGAAAATGATTTAATAATGCAAAGTCATCCACTTCGTTGTTGTTAAATGTTGAAAGTTTGAGAGCTCCAACTAGTCAGGAAGTGGTGAAAGAAATAAACAACAAACAGACAAAGGAAGTTAAAATAAAAGCAAGTAAAAATGCAATTCAGAAGAAAGTCTACCGTATAAACAAATAATGTGGGTTGACTTAAAAAAGTATACTAAATTCTATTTTTTGTGTATGTTACAGTTTGTAGGTTTCTTTGGAATCTGCCAGGAGAATAAAGATTATGAATAATTTCACACAGCTCATGACACTCCGTAGCAAACCATTAGACGTTAGAATCCATCAATTTGGTTTATATATCGCTTTTTACATTTTTGAAATAAAAAATTATGTCCAACTACAAAATTAACCCTATAAAAATCAAAAATATGTTACTAATTACATGATACTTTTAGTTAGTTAGTTAGGTAGTAATAATTATAGATATTAAGTATACCTAATGATGAGAGGGACCTATCCTTTCGAAACAATAGTCCTGATAAAATAATTCAAGAAGTGTGTAATATTCAGTTTAACATCAATTAAAATAATGAATTTACTTACCTCCCGTTTTATTAAATCACTGTGTCTTGACAGAAAATAAATTTTAATAACTGCTTCGAAAAGGTATATCATCGAAAGAAATACAGATTTAATTTTAGACCAAATATTCTGAACTTGGAATACAACTATTGCTTTGTACGGCGGAACAAACAATTTTACGAATGATTCAAAAATAATCATTACAGTCGGGAGTGTAAATATATTTTTCAACTCTTCAGTCAACTCGCAGAGATGAAAATGTATATCTCTGAACACCGTCATTTTGGCGCTCACTTGATGGCTCATTGAAATACTTTGGTTGTTACCGCGTATGTATTTTGTATCCAGCAATGCTTCGTTAAGTTTCTGAAATCTCATCTTGAGTGCGTAGAGCAAGATTATTTCTTCCGCACAAACGACATTTGTGCATATTGTCGACTGGACATACGAGATGAATTTTATCGAACAATTATAGAATCCCATGTTGCAGAAACCAAAAATTATTATTCCGGTTATGGATACAGTCTGCAATAACACCAGAAATACACAAAGCATCGATAGGCGACGAATCGATACATTATCGATTGCGAAACCGAGCATGCTCATCTTCGTATCCAGTCTTTCAAAAGATTGCAGGAGCAGCTGATGTTTCTTTGAATTCTTCAGAGTGAAGACAACTGCTACCACTCGTGTCCAGAACACGGCAGATGTCACAAGAAAATTTAATATCGCGTCTAAACGGACATGTGTGGTTGTTACCAAAGGTTTTGAATATGGCTGAAAACATTGATAGATCACACAACCGACAAAAAATAAAAGTAGAGTAGCTCTGGGTACGTCGATATTCTTCCAAGACAAATCAAATCTTCGAGTGGGAGACAACTCAATTGCTGCAAATCTTTTAGTCCATAATATTGGATCTAAAGCAGTTTTTAAAGATAAAATTGATGTGACATTCTTCGACGTATCTATGCCGATTTTTTTCATTTTTAGGCTCTAGAATTCAACTTTGTTAACTGTATATTGACTAGTATTTTAATGATACCTTTTCAACATTACGCAACACGTAGAATGAGAATCAGAAACAAAACATTAATGATAAATTATATAAAAATATTTTTGTAATTTATTTTCTAACCGTAATCCTAATACATTTTTTTACAGAAATTATAATTGTCACACAAATATTATAATCATACCTAGTTGTCAAAATGTTAGACAGGATAAAGATTATTTTGCAGATATGACGTATTCGTGACATCTAAGTTGTCACACATCTATTGTACATTTTAAAACAAATTTTGATTAAAATATTTTCTTATCCATTTTAATACACCTACACATTTTTCGATGAATGATTCCGAAATAATATTTTTTTATCAAGTTACCTACGAATAATTTTGTACCTTAATACTGTACTTTCATATGTATAGACAGACCGGATTAAACATATCAAATCTCTCATATCATGCATTACTGTTTCCTGTCCTTGCAGATGATATTCCAGAAATTCTTTACCGTCATATGATAAAGAAAATGCAATGTTTATTTGTGAATACATGAAATAATTTTTTTAGTAATTATGTTTTATATACGCTATGACGTTACGAATCCGTGTGTTCAGTTTTTGCCTCACTTGACATAATTAAGCCAGCCGCTCGGTATTTGAGTTTATGGTATGTAATGCGTCCCATCTATGCACAGACAGAAAATTGTCTATTTGCTTTGCGAGTTGTCAGGTTCATTTCCAAATTTGCGAGAGCCGCTACAGGCAGATGTAGACACACTCTCTTCTGGGCCTCGTCAAGGGTAAATATTCAAACATTCTGATACCATAGATGCAAAATAACGCTACTAGCTGTGGATTGTTATTATAAATAGTTTTTTTGCTAACCAGGGTCCGCGCAGCTCGCGCGTCCCGCCCATTTCCGTACGAAAATGTGACAACCATTTGGCGACATGTTGCTCGCTGGCAATTCCAACAAAATCATCGGAGGAATTCCCGATATTTTGTAGGGTCCATGATGTCCAGAACCTTTCAATCCATACTTAAGAAACGGAATTTCATGTGGCGCCTTGGGACACGGATAACCTCAAAATTTACCGGACTGTCAAGTATCACCTAAACATTTTTCTTGTTGTTTTGTGCAGCGTAATTACAGCAATCTGCGATGGAACTCTCCTTTTACTTTTAACAATGATATTAGAACAATCCTATAGAATGTTTTCTTGATTTTACAGTTTAATAGTATTTTTACAAGTAATCCTTGCCAGGCAATGCGCTATGGTTATAAATAAATTCTTATTTTCCGTTGATTGTAACATGCTGGGCCTTCAATGAAATCCCTATATTATAATTTCTTGTAAATCTTTAAGTTTCACACAATTTTATCTTTCTTTTATGTAACCGAATTGATTCGAAATTATTTTATTGTATAATATGCAATCTGGTCTAACCTAACTTTGATTTTATAATTTTGCTAAATTTGTGAGAGATCAAATTTTCTATCAATTAATTAAATTAACATGTAAATTCTTGTCAACAGACAACTTGATTTTTACTTTAACAATATACCTCTACGTCCTATCTGGAATCCACAAAGCAATGTATCTTGTTTAGATTTCTAGCTAGTTAAACTAAATATAAATTTTATTTAATCAACGGACCCATATTCTCGTAGCAATACCGTCTGGCGGTCGGGACATGATGTGCATGTAAGTCCGAGTAGCCTTTTATTGTAAACTAAATAGTATGTCGGCTAGCCCACATCACAACGCATATTGAATGTTTCCTGGATGGGAATAGTGACGAACGTTGAAGTCCTCCGGTGTACGGAAAAATACCGAAGTTTCTACAAAGCTCTCTGAATTTTCTAATCGTTCTATAAAAATTGACAGTTCAGCCAATATACCATTTATTTAAATAATACTTTAACAATATTCTTTTATATTTGCGCCTTCCTTAAATACATTTCTATCATCTTTTAAGCCACCACGGGCTTTTGGGGTATTATTTTTATTTTTAATGTCATATTTATTTTAACATTTTTTTAAATGCTACAACAAGTCAGCAGGCCTAACTATTGAAGCAGAACACATTACAAAACACCCAGAAAACCTCAGATATGTATTGTGATCTTAGCGGTAATCGAAACCGGAACCCCGGTATGAGAAGCCACTCTCATGCCCGCTGAATTTTGATGGCCGCCATCGAAAGATGGTGTTATATAAATAACACCAACAATCATTGTGGTTATTTAATATATGTATTTTTCTTACAATTTATATATTCAGTTAATATAGGTTAAGAATCTGTGCCTAAAATTATATAATCGAGTTAAATTCTTAGGTCCTACAAGGTTAGTCAAATTATATTGATTTAAATTAAATTAATGTTCATTAATTTTTACGATTAATTAATTTTTTTTTAAATAAAAATTCGAATACGGAATGCGTGTCACATCAATAGTCTTGCTATTTTTAAACTAATCTTAAAGCATGTGCAACGAAAATAGAACTAAATTGCTGGTGTCCTGGAATGGGGCTTTATAACTTAACTATAGTGTTGAATAAAAATGAATTGTTATAAAAATACATATATCTCACTCACATTGATAAATTAAAACACAGTATTTTTTTAAATTAGATTTATTAAGATCCATTAAAACATTATTGACTTTACCTACATTACTATCATAATTCAGATGTATTTATCGAGTTAAATAAATATTTTTTGTTGAATTGTTTTTTCGATTACATGAAGATACGTAATCTCAAATGAAAAAAATCTTTATTATCCTCCTGTAATGAGAACACCGGTCAATTTACTTATACATTTTTTAGTTTTTTCTCTTATTTAATCAACTTTTTACAAACAATAAGTATTTACTGTCTTTGTGCCAGTTTTTATTGTAATACCTTAATTTAATTGAATTAGAACATTCAAAATAATTACATATTTTATTCGTTGTTTTAAATGCATGCTTATTAATCCCTCAACGCCTTTTCACCCCGTCAAGCAATTGACTATTTAAATCAGAATCAGAGGAAAAGAACAGAGAAAAATGTGTTTTATCCAAGATATCGTCAGATGAGGGAGACAAAGGCGAAGGTATAGGCAAATATAGCTTACCCTATACAGGATACAGAGAGAAGAAGGATGCCTGGAAGACCCCCAAAGATGGAAAGACAGCTGGCAGCCTACTATTCATTAAAACTATTCACAAACAGACCTTCGTGGCCTTAAACCAGTATAAGAAGAAGAATAAACCAGAATGGTTATCATACTTAATAAAACGATTGAATATTTAAAATATTGGAATATGCTGTAAGTATCATATTTCTTCAAAAAGTCATCATAGCGAATTGTATAACGATTACCATTATGCTAACGTAGGTACACCATATCTGAAAAATGAAATTTAATTTAATAAATTTACTCTAATTAGTACGGCCGGGCTTAATATTTTTATTAGTTATCTTAATATATAACCAGAACATTAAAATTTAACATACTGATTCCTTTCTAAAATTATAGATATAACTAGCTGTAACCCGTCAACAATGACAGTACTTTTGTATTTCGGTTCCTTAGTAATAAGTATTTATTTATTTATATAAAAAAGAAAAGAAAAAATTACTACAAAGAAAAAAAATCACGTAAAACGTAAAAAATTAGTACGGCGGGCTTAATATTTTTACTAATTATCTTAATATATAACCAGAACATTAAAATTTAACATACGGATCCCTTTCTAAAATTATATATATATTATTATAAAATATAGATATAACTAGCTGTAACCCGTCAAAAATGACAGTACTTTTGTATTTCGGTTCCTAAGTAATAAGTATTTATTTATTTATATAAAAAAGAAAAGAAAAAATTACTAAAAAAAAAGAAAAAAATTACTATAAAGATGTTACAGACGGACAGACACTGAAATTAGTATTCAAGGGTTATACTTACACTTTAAGAATGAATCGAAAATGTAAGAATGTCGATAGATACGGAGATAGGCGAATATTTAGTTTTTTTAATATTTCTTATTGTAATAATTAATAATGAGCGTCATGGCCACTCACCAAAGAGATCATGACTTGCCTAGTATCAGTGATTCGAGCCCCATTCCAGGACATTTTTGCTCACATCGCCACTGGCTTGCCTCGAATTTCAACAATGTCAGGATTTTCCCGGAATATACAACCGGCCGCGCGAAGCGTAAATGCATTACCAAGAATTTACCTTAAATAGCTTATTTTGTATGCAAATGTACAAAGATAATAATTTTTAACATAAAATAGAAAATATTTTTTTCATTTATTTTTATCGTCAGTTCTTTTTAAATCATTTAAATAAATAATAAATATATGTTTTAATACATTTTGGACATGACTGCTTTAATAAACTTTTCCACTATTTTGGACCGGAGTGAGCGATTGGTTGAAAAGTATAACCCTCTTAAGTATTTTGACTAAATATGAAACAAGCTGTATAATGTGTCCATTGAACTGGAATAACCGTATCTAATAAAAATGATACTTTAAAAGAACAAAACAATTAAAGCCAACTAACTATTATTCACACATGAATACGAAGCCAAAGAACAACAAACACTTGGGTATTTACAAACTTACGTGAAATATTAGCGTATTATCGAGAGGAAATAATCCACATGCTGTGATGTTTATTTTCTGTTGTAATATTTGTACAGAAAAGCGAAGTACCTGTAATGGGAAAATCATTGCTTAAGAATAATAATAAAAATATAATAATAATTAAAAAATAATAGGTTACTTTCTGACTTCATTTTGCAAATTACGCCCTGCCAAATTAATTGACACTTCTTGAAGTACTGCACCGGTATTTTGCGACTGAAACAGAATAAAAAAATTTTTTTTTAATTTTTATAAATAAAAATATATCCCAAAAAATTCGACGGCATAATTTATTTCTAACCTCTTTTTTCACTTGATTGCTTATTCTCGATAACAAATAAATTTTGATCAAAGCTTCAGAAATATATGAAACTCCCAAGTAGTAAATCTTCAGATTGCTTAATGAAATATTTGATAACGCTGATATGAACTTATAGGTCGTTACGAACAGTTTAGTAAAGGCTTCAAAAATAATCATTGCAGTCTGAAACGTAAAAATATTTTTCAGTTGTTCCGCTAACTCGCAGAGATGAAAGTGCACGTCACGAAACACTGTTATCTTAGCTTTCAGTTGATTGTCACTCAAATTCGAGCTGATGATGTCGCGAAGCGCTTTGTTTAGTTTTTTAAATCTCATCTGCAGTGCGCAGAGAATGATTATTTCTTCTAGACAGATAATATTGGTACAGATCACACCTTGGAAATTCATGATTAATTTAATCGTACAGCTATGAAAACTGGCAACGCAGAAACCGAAAATAATAATTCCAGTGATATTTGCATCTTGAATCAACACGAATAATACGCCCAGCTTTGACAACTTGAGAAGTTTTTCATTATTGATCGAGTAACCGAGCATGCTCAATTTTCTGTCGAGCTTATCAAAATATTGCATGAGCTTCTCGTGTTTTCTCGAGTTTTTCAGGGTGAAGACGACAGCTACTATTCGTGTCCCAGTCGTGATAAAGGACACCCCGAAATTCAATACTGAATCTAGTCGAGCATTTTTTGTGTGAACTAAAGTTTTAGATAATGGTTCTAAGAATTGGAAAACGGCAAGACCAATATAAAAAAATAGAAGAATAACTCTCGGTATATCTATATTTTTCCAAGACAAATTATACCTCCGAGTGGGAGACAATTCAATACCAGCAAATCGTTTGGTCCATAATATCGGATATAAAGCAGTTTTCAAAGAAATATTTGGTCTTTTGATTTTGATATTTGAGATTTTTTTATTCATTTTTCAACCCAAAACTTCGCAAAATTTAGCTAAATATCCACAATAGTTATATTAAAATAATTTTATTTTACTAGTAAAATTGATAAAAAGGCACGTCGTACGATGAATCAACGGATATTACTGAATTAAGGAAATTCAATAAAAAATATTTTACCTTCATTTATTCCCTTCGCAAATTAAATTTTTAAAATAAAGTAACACTTAAACAATCGTGTACTTAATTATACACCTTTAGATGTCAAAAATGATAGAAATTTTACAATTTTTTTCTAAAACGTCAGTGTCAAGGGAACGTCAAAAAGATAGCATCGAAATAATACACATAAATTTAGTGATGAGTTAGAATGGTTTTTTCATTTAGAAGTTTAATAAAACTTAGTTAATTATTATATTGATTATGCAGTCTACGGAGTTATGGTATGTAATAAGTTACTCAGTATTTCTTTACGGAAATAAAATACAAATTACAATAAAACCTAAGGCACTACATTAAGATATAAGAAATGTAAGTATTAAATATAATAAATATTTTAGCACATTATTTGAATAGTGTTTTTATGAAGCGCAGATGTTGCTTTTTTAATTTAACTACCTAAGTTTAAAAAAATTAACGATCATTTATTTGAGGCTCGACATTCACTGCGAGTCATATTTTGAGTTTTTTCGAAAATTTGCGTTTTTATTGTTCATTTATATCAAAATGTGTACGCTAGACTATATTTTTAGGACGATAACTTAAATTACCTTTTTTTTTATATAAAAGTAATAAATTTAATATTAATAAATAATATCATTGAAAGATTTGGCAGATACTTCGTGGTGCAACATTATAATTTCAAATATGTTTTAATATACTTTGTAATACACACACAATATGAGTTATTAATTTACAACTATAGTTTCGAGAGGAGCAGTCCCTCTCATCATCAGGTATAGATAATAACTAACTTAAATACAAAATTTATCAATCTAATTGGGTAGGTCAGGGGGGTCAGGGGGGCGCGCGGCAGGGAAGGGTATTTTTTCGCCGAACAGCTCTAGAAGTGGTGAACTGGACTGAAATGTGATATTATTTATTAATGTGTTTCCAGAATTTAAATTTTTTAGGATTTCAACGGTTTCCAAACTATTCATTATCCATCGTCTATGGGGAACCGAGTGGAGTAATTTTAATTTGTGACTATCGAAAGAATGATTAGTGTTAATTATATGATTGGCAAATTCGGAAAAATTGTTATTTTTTAAGCAGCGGCGATGTTCTTTTATGCGTGTATTTAAGTTTCTAGTGGTTTGGCCTATATACTTTTTGTCACAATCTCCGCAAGTTATTTCATATATCCCACTTTTTTCTAACATACCTATTTTTGTTTTTGAATTTAGAAGAATTTTACCAATATTATTGTTTGTGTAATAAGCTGGTCTAATGTGAGTAGGGAAGCAATTTGTAATTTTATTAGAAATCGGACCATTATAAAGAATATTCCGCCAAAGTGTATTATCGGTGGTTTTAATATTTTTGTCTGAGTATAAATATGTTTCGATAAGTTTATTATTAATTTTTGATTTCAACATTCTATCTATTAACGCGTAATTATATCCGTTGTTAATAGCAATATGTTTAATTATATTTTCTTCGTTATCATAATCAATGGTATTAAGGAGAATTTTAATTAATCTATTTAACATGGAATGGAAACTGGCCATTTTATACGCTGTTGGATGGGAAGACGATGCAGGAATTACGGTATCGGTATGTGTGGGTTTTCGGTAAATGTTAAATTGCAACTTATTATTATTAACTTTGATAGAGAGGTCCAAAAAATTTAAACTATTATCTTCATTTTTTCGAGAGTGAATTTGATATTTTTGTGTTGTACATTAAGGTAAGCGAGAAAAGAATCTAGTTGTCTATCAGTGCCCGTGAAGATACAAAATATATCGTCCACGTATCTATACCAACTGAGGACGCATGAATTAACGAGGGGGTGATCCTAATTTAACAAGTCTGTTTCAAGTTTGTTTAAAAATATATCGGCTAGAATGGGAGATATTGGGGAACCCATGGTAATCCGTCACGTTGTTCGTAAAAAATATTATTGAATTGGAAATAATTTTAATAATTTTGGTTCGTGCAGGAAATCATAAAATCAATCATAAAAATATTCAATGACTGCACGAACCAAAATTATTTCGTATTCAATAATATTTTTTACGAACACTCCACTCGGTTCCTCATAGACGATGGATAATGAATTGTTTGGAAACCGTTGAAATCCTAAAAAATTTAAATTCTGGAAACACATTAATAAATAATATCACATTTCAGTCCACTTCACCACTCCTAGAGCTGTTCGGCGAAAAAAATACCCTTCCCTGCCGCGCGCCCCCCTGACCCCCTGACCTACCCAATTAGATTGATAAATTTTGTATTTAAGTTAGTTATTATCTATACCTGATGATGAGAGGGACTGCTCCTCTCGAAACTATAGTTGTAAATTAATAACTCATATTGTGTGTGTATTACAAAGTATATTAAAACATATTTGAAATTAATAAATAATGTTCAGTTTATTAATAATAATAAAATATAAGCATTAATCGACAAGCCGGCCGCCGCCAAAATATTCATTTTCAGTGTCTTAAAAATCACTTTAGTCACGGAGTATTTATATGTA
Source organism: Agrypnia vestita (assembly GCA_016648135.1). Lineage (NCBI taxonomy): Eukaryota > Metazoa > Arthropoda > Insecta > Trichoptera > Phryganeidae > Agrypnia > Agrypnia vestita. Next base: position 67,405 of record JADDOH010007043.1, read on the forward strand.
CCCAGAATTTTTTTTCTAACAGCATAAGGGTAGAATTAATATGATAAAACGGTACTAAAATAATTTAAAAATATTAGAAATGTCAAAAAATTTTAATTCTGGTTTTTTTTATTATTAAAAACAGTTTTAAACAGTTTTAAAATAAAAATTCTTATGTTTGAAATATGCCAAAAATGACACAGTTTTTAAACCGAACTGATATAATTATTTGTTATTATTAAAACAATGTATTATGGAATACAATATCGACTAAATATCCGCCTTAAGTACCACCTCTTTCATTCACGTTCTTCATTACAATTGAATTTGTTGAATTATGAATATTGAAAACATGTTGAATTTTCGTCCTTGCTTCATTATTTTTGATAATTCATCGTATTGCGAACTTAGGTTTTTTAATTTTTTTTTAGAATAGGTACTCACAATGGACGATCTAATTTTTTAAAAAATCTATAAGTTTTAAACCTTGTTGATACGTCCCATAATTAATTTTCGAAGGTAAAATAAATTATTAGAAATAGTTAAATTTAATAAATTATTATAAAACAACGTCAATCAGCTTTATCAACAAAAAAAAAACGCCTTTTGCATATCACTTTATGTAATTAGTATTTTAAACCCTACTTAGACGTTCGTTTTTCTGGATTTGCTCTTATTCCATATTAATTAAATGACACCAACAAAACACCAC
>JADDOH010007044.1:0-38011 GCA_016648135.1 Agrypnia vestita
ACGTTTTACTAACATATATAAGTACATATTATTGCGTTTTACAAATTGAATATGATCGCGGGAAATAGGCATTCCGTCCGGTTATGCAATGTTAACTTCCAACGTAGCATAATGAGATCTTATTACCGGTGCTATACTCTCGAGGTTAGTCACGTGATTGTTGTATAAATGGAATAGTGAAGGGGATTGAAGAATGAGATACACTCGCGATACAGGTAGTTGTATGTAACTGGGATCAAATGACGGGGTGCGTGTTCTCGATCCAGGGGATGAACGGGACTGCGGGGACACTCTGGGTGGGTCTAAGTAGAATTGCGCAAAGCCTCCACACAGTTAAAATGTGTTCAGTCAAGCAAAGGTGAAGCATTTCGAATCGGACCAGAGCGTCGTGCCTCAAACACAGCCGGAGGGAAGAAGCCCCTACGTTCTTTCACTCCCCTTGGCCCGACGAGCTCGAATTCCGGATATGAATGTTCATGAATGTCAGCTATAAGACTCAGGTAGCCGTACCTCAATCAAAACCTTCGTTCGGGACCTCATCAACGTACGAGACAGGGCGTTCCGCATGGACGAGCAACTATGAGAAGCAAATGAAGGGGATTGAAGAAAGAGATACACTCGCGATACAGATAGTTGTATGTAACTGGGATCAAATGACGGGGTGCGTGTTCTCGATCCAGGGGATGAACTGGACTGCGGGGACACTCTGGGTGGGTCTAAGTAGAATTGCGCAAAGCCTCCACACAGTTAAAATGTGTTCAGTCAAGCAAAGGTGAAGCATTTCGAATCGGACCAGAGCGTCGTGCCTCAAACACAGCCGGAGGGAAGAAGCCCCTACGTTCTTTCACTCCCCTTGGCTCGACGAGCTCGGGCTCTGGTTATGAATGTATGTGAATGTAATAACTCCGTACTCAAGGACGAGATAGGACGTTCCTCATGAACGAGAAATTATAAGATGCAGGTAGCAGTTCGACAGTCACTACTTATGCTCGGGGCCGCTTTAATGAACGAGATCTGTTAGCAGTTTAACAATCAATTTTTATGATCGGGACCGCATTCAGGCGCGCGATGGCATTACTAACACAATCATTCTCATCAGTCACCACCTTTTCTAACTTGCTGTATACAGAGACCTTCGGGGTTCTCTCTTCCCGGCCAGCGAGAAACATATCAGGAACTACACACTCAACTGTAATAATCATGCTGTTTTACCATCATTTAATATCTCTAGTCAATAAGACTACACCGTGGGATCAATCACATCAACTATATTTGGCGATGCTAACATGGCTCTGACTGACGCGCTCAAGGGAGAGTCTTTTCCAGTCACCCAGTTAGTTCATTCAGCCCTTTAATCAGCAGTAAACATCATAATAATCCGGCTCATGTAGCCGCAACGTGGGATCCTCATCATATACACCAGTCAATTTGACTGCCCCGCGGGATAATATACAAACCTTAATATCAGACGCGGGATTTCTTCCTGATATGTTTGTCGCCGGGAAGCGAGGACTTCGGGGGATTCCAGCAGGAGCAATAGAGTCTCGGCTTGATCTTGGTCTGCAGCTTAGTGTGGGAGGTTATGTCTAAACAGGAGTTAACCACCGGATGCGGCGATGCTCTGGGGCCGCATCCCCCTCCCCCCTACAGGGGGGGGGGGGCATCTAAAATCCACGTTTGAACAGAAGTGGTTAGACACTTCTTAAATTTCACTTACAAATCTGTATCTTCCATTCCCTTAGAATCTCGGGCTGCGATAATGTCAGACAAAGCTTGCCCTGAGCCTCTGTTGCGCCTAGTTGTTGTGAATATATATATGTTTGTCTTCCCCTACTATGTACTATGAACAGATTGAGCAGATTGGACAACGTGAGACGCGCTATCGGTAGGTTTCTTACTTGTGTTTTGAATATAACGTATGCTATTATATCTTGTAAATCTGTCATAAATGGGTGCCGCATGTGGTTGTGCTGACACTGTTCTAAGCTGCTATTATGAGATGTTGATAATCAATGCGGGCGGAATCTTTAGCGTATGCCGTTAACTTGGCAACGATTGTATTGTTTTATATTACAGTATTTTAACCCCGGTGGTATTAGAGTTATGGCGGTGCTATGTAAGGAGGTTTTGCTACTAGCGTTTATTCCTCAGCTACGCCGCATATAGTTGGCTTTTAGGCCGACTCAGGTCGTGGACGATATCGGCTATCTCTCGTATAGGCGAAACTGTAGAATTCTGGAACGGTTACTAGAAGGGCCAAAATAATTTCGGAAATATGTTAAAACATGTATATATATATATGAATGTCTCTGGCATTTCGTCTATAAGTGTTCGAAGATTATACGTGGAATTCGAGTCGTTAACGGTTAGGCGTTCTACCATCTTAAGTAAATAAATACCTTATGGTAATTATGAGTACGGATTAGTTTCGTGCGTGTGTTACTTCCATAGTTAGGTAAGAATTCGTTCTATATTAGTCTAGTCGCGTTAATAGGAATACGAATTTCACCACATATCAAAAGAATTTTGGATAGCTACGGACACAACGGAGGGGGAATTTTTCTAACCACTAGATAGATCACGACTGGCCAATTTTGAAAATATAAATTAACAAAAAAAAAAATAATATTAGCTTTCATGTAAACATACTTCCGAAGTTCTAAGTTCGACTTAAGTTTTATCTAGTAGCTTAAAGCATAAAGTGTGTGCTTAAAAGTCACAAAAGTTGTAATAAAGCTCGATACGGTAGCTTAAAGTCTCAAGCTTTGGGCTTTTCGTAAAACTTATATTATTAAACTTTATAGATAAGTATTTAGCTTAGGTGTGCAGGTGGATACGTTACAGTATGATGAAGTAATTGGTTGTTTCTGAAGTCATAGTGTACAAAACACGTTTTCTAAAATTTGATTTGGAAGAAGTAACTTAGGAAATATGTACCTATACCTGATCTGATATGGTTAGCATTTAGCGTCCAGCCTTAGATAAAAAGTTATAAATTTGCTTTCACTAAAACGAACTAATTTTAACAATAACTCGCTTCAGTTAGGGACATGTAGAACTCATTTCATATTTATCCTGATAAAATTTCGAAATGTGTGTAATAAAATCATGTGGCTACACGAAACAGAATACATCAAATAATGATTATTAGGAACCGGAACAGCATTCCGGTCCATTTCGACCCCTGGGTCCCCAGTCTATTTTCTGTTTTCGCTCAATCTTAAAAATATAAAAAAAAAAAAAACAACTAAAATACCAGATAAGCCGTCTTCTATATATTTAATGTCGATATTGTCACGTTACATTACTTTAGCAGGCAAATAAAAACACTAAAAATTAATTTAATTTAATTTATTACCAAAGAAAGTCACTGAACACGAGTTTAATTGAAGTACCGTTCTTAATTTTATAGTTGCTTAATGTTTCCCGAATATTTCAAACATTTATTATTGTCTCTATTGCTGAGATCACTTCTGGTAATCTCTGTTCAATGTTCGCACGTAGAAAGTTTTCACTTCGGTATTCTTCCTTTATTCCGCTGGTATCACTGGTAGTCACAGTGCATTTGCTCGCTTACTAATATCGCGTATTGTAATATAACGAATCATTGATCACACTGTTTTACGCTGCGGAGATGTCACACTTGTTGTCACTACAAAATGAACTGCTGACTCCGCGCTTCACAACGCCTTTTATAGATAAAGTCCTCCGAAAGGTTTGTTCTAGAAATAACGAGTAGTCTGTGTTTTAGGCTTTTACAATGAAGTATTTTAGGGCGCTATATATCTTCGAGATAGAGAATGCGGTCACACCTGACTGACTCTGCGTTGCATGCGTAATATTGCGGTTACGGATGACTGACGGATGCTTTGCGTGACGTTGTTTGGTGGTTGAAACCAAAATAAGAGATATATCTCGTAGTATTCCTATCACATTAATTAACATATTATTCAGATTTTCATATTCCATAACATTCTGCTAGATAAATATTTAATTTCGATTTTTTTCTTCCAAATTTAATATGTTTAAATAAAAGTCACTCTTCTTGTTCTCACTGCACGCCCCTGACAGTTATAAACGCAATTTAAAACCAAACTTAAACAATTTTTAATTACTTATTGTCGTATTTGTATACACAGTTGTTATTATAGCCATCTGGTTCATCTGACAGTAGGTACGGGGCGTTCATGTGTTACCAAAAAAAGTCACCTCACATCCATCGTAGTCTGGTGGGCATGACACTGGATTCTCACACCGAAGGTTTCGGGTTTGATTCCCGGTGAAATCATAATTAATCTACGTGATTCACTCATGCCTGGCCTGCTGCAGTTAAAAAATATAAAATAATAATAATAATATTGAAATAAATAAATGCCATTCATTATTCTCTTCTTATACGGTCCACAAGTCAAAAGGATCGCTCACCTTTTTTAATTTTTTCGACCTTACTGCAAACAGATCAAATTTTGCCGTTTTTTTATTCTTTACTCCTATTCTTAGTAAAAATTCTAGATAATAAAGTATACTTTATACGTATAAACAAACATAAGAGTATTATGCGTACATATAAATATTCATTAAAAATTAGCGCCGCCTAGGACACTAAAAACGATTTTTTGGCCGCGGCCTGTCGATTAATGCTTATATTTTATTAATTATTATAAATAATGTCCAGTTTATTACTTTTATATAAGAACAAATGTTTTATCTAAGTTATTGCCCTAAAAAAATTGCAGCCTAGAGTATGCATTCTGATATAAATGCATAATAAAAACCCACATTTTCGTAAAAGAAAACGCCGAAATATGCATTTGCAGTGAATGTGCCGCCTAAAGTTTAGTATTAGTAACATAACTGAAGATGATGCGTTAGCATCGAAAACATTCTAAAAAAATAACCAAAGTAAACAAAGTAATCTTATTTTAATAAATCTTTTAAAAAGCCCTTTCACAAAGTTACACAAGAAAATTTCGAAATACCTATATTATTATTTTTTTATTGAAAATGTCACAATTTGTAGATTAAATAATAATAAATTCACTCCAGAAGCTAGAAAATGAAGAACTTTTGTGTTCTCAAGCAATACCGAGTGCACGTGTTGAGATCTGGATATAAACTCGGAGATCTCTCTGAAAAAGGTAGAAAAAGTCAACAACTTTAACCCGTGCCGTCTAGCACTACAGATTTAAAACTGTAATATTTTATTTTGAAAAGTAGGAAAAACCTAATTAGAAAAAAAAAATTAAAAACGATTTTTGTAAAGGGACAATACGTCGAAAAATTCGTGAATTGTACACGCTGAAGAAAAGTCATTCCGAAAAAAGTAATATCATACTGAGGCTTGTAATACGGGCTTGCCAGGCCACTTTCCTCCCGTTTTCTTCATACCGGACAACACTAGGGAATAAGGGAATGGTCTTTTGAATGTGGTAGACCTATAATATGTGAAATGATTCAGCAGACAGATACACGGTGTAATTTATATTCACGATTAACAATTTTAATTTAGTGATACATATTTACAGAGGTGGCGTTGAGTACGAAAATATTGCAAAATATGTCTACAGCAGTGGGAGAAAGAGTGATGTATCTCCCGGCGCCGGCGTTAGGAACCTAGCTAGCCGCATAGGGCTCCTGATTGGTGGTATTCGCTCGGTGCATGCGGCTAGAGATGCGACGGGTCTGGACCACCGCAAAGTCCATCACACTATCTGTCCCGCTCCACTGAACAATCACGAAAAATATGGAAGAATATTTGATCGACTTAATCTTACAAGCCTAAGTCAACGTGAGAAATACTGGTAGGTAATTAATGTTTGGTACAATTAGACAAGTCTATATGCTTGAAGAGTACTCGTGTTGGGGAATAGGAATGCTGATAACAAAAAGAGTGTGCATACAAGAAATTAAATGAATAGAGTTTAGGATGCAGCATTTTAATTAAAAACTTATCATCCAAGGCAAGAGCAACGGTACAAAGTGACATCGTGGTGACACCAACACCACTAAGGCGCACGCGTGAAAAATATTTTAGTGAGGGATGAACAAATTGGAAGAGAATTTAATGCGGGCTGCAGCGTGGTAGACAGAATAAAGAATGGAGTGCTGAGAAAGATGTTGGAAAGGAATGTCGGAGAAGGCCAAGGCCCACAATGGGCTATGAGGACATTGATGATGATGAATATCAATAGTCAACGAGCTGACATTTGATGTTTGATGTATAACAAGTGTTAAGTGACATGACATTGTCTATGAATATACCTAATGGGAGTGAAATTCGTATCACAGAGATTGTCAAGTCAGAAATTAAAAAATCTCATTTGTGAACGCGGGTCAATAATTTTTCATTATTGTTATTGTTGGCGTATGGCATTGGTTTTCACAATCCTGGGAATAATCCAAGAATATGGTCCGGTTGTTCATACAATGAAAATAAGTATTTCACTACATAATTTAATGTCCTAAATCTAACTAAAATAATCGTAATCTAAATTAAACAAACCAAACCTAACCAAACCTAATTACTTAACCTAACCTCATATATTGCCTATGAAATGTCAAAATATGCGATGCATTTTTCGAAACTTTAAAGTGTAATTAATATCTTATTTAATACTTAATATTTAAACGTAAATTATCTTTCATTTCTTCTTCTTCAAATGTAGCAAATTTATTTTGTGGTAACATAATTATAATTAATATAAATTAACTTTGTTTAAACCACTTATTTATTGAAAAAAATCAACATGTTTCAAAACCAATGGCTTCTTCATCAGGAAAACAAAAATAATATTTAAAAATCGAAGTATAGATCAAAATATTAAAAAGTTATATATGGAAAATAATAATATAAAGTACCTAATTAATATGAAAATAAATTTAAAAGATAACTATTTGCAAAAAGGACCTGATTATTTATAATATTCAATTTACTATTTACACTCTTTCTTATTTCCAAAATTTCTAATTTATCAAATTGTGATTCTGTATAATTTGTATGTAAAATTTGTAAACCCTTATTAATATCAAAAGAATGACCCGTAGCCAAAAGATGGTTTATTACTATTTAAACACCTTAAGTGTTCTTTAATTCTAATTTCAAAATTTCTACACGTTTTTCCTATATAAAAATAATCACAATCATTACAAATTAATTTATAAACACCCGATTTTTTTTTAAAATTATCCTTATCTTTATTATTTAATATGTATTTTTTTTTATGTAATAATAAATTTTAAAAATACATATTAAATAATAAAGATAAGGATAATTTTTTAAAAAAATCGGGTGTTTATAAATTAATTTGTAATGATTGTGATTATTTTTATAAGGAAAAACGTGTAGAAATTTTGAAATTGGAATTAAAGAACACTTAAGGTGTTTAAATAGTAATAATTATTCTGAATTTGCTAACCATCTTTTGGCTACGGGTCATTCTTTTGATATTAATAAGGGTTTACAAATTTTACATACAAATTATACAGAATCACAATTTGATAAATTAGAAATTTTGGAAATAAGAAAGAGTGTAAATAGTAAATTGAATATTATAAATAATCAGGTCCTTTTTGCAAATATTTATCTTTTAAATTTATTTTCATATTAATTAGGTACTTTATATTATTATTTTCCATATATAACTTTTTAATATTTTGATCTATACTTCGATTTTTAAATATTATTTTTGTTTTCCTGATGAAGAAGCCATTGGCTTTGAAACATGTTGATTTTTTTCAATAAATAAGTGGTTTAAACAAAGTTAATTTATATTAATTATCTTTCATTTTGTTATTAGCACGTTCAATAATGTAGTGAAATATTAATTTTCGTTGTATATGCAATGGGACCATGATCTTGGATTTAGCCGCACAGCACACTGTCATTCGATCGAACCGAATTTCTACAAGAAACAGATCGTCGCGAGACACCGTGTGTTTTAGTGGTGAATAAGAAATAAATTACACAAGTGTTATACTGGTCACAATATTGGAAGTGACTTTCCTGAATTGAACCAGCCCAGAAGCGCGAGCGAAGAAGTTGGATATTGGAGGTAAGTCTTACTTCTATCTGATTCCTCTCATTGTCCGCATTCGCCGACTTGCATATATGTAAATAAAATGAAGGTGAGTTGCGTTTCTGGGAAGATCGATGCCTATCTGTCGAAACATGGCCTCCCGGCACATTTTATGTGTTGTCACTGAAGATATGCTACGTGAATCAAATACAGTGTGGTGCGTAAATGTGTGTGACAATAGATAGATGGGAACGAATGGTGCGATGGATACACAGCGTGACCAGCAAATACTTACGGTTGGTTAAATGTTGAATTTAATTCAAGTACCTATAGGTTACAATGGAGTACTTCGCGGAATACAAAGAATATTGCGAGTGTCTGGTGCGGCGTTCGAAGGAAGAGTTAGGAATGGGTAAAAAATATCGATATATTAATACATCGATATTTTTTTTGTAAAATATCGATATTTATCGTCGATATATTTTTTGGCGATATATCAAATATCGATATTTTTTTTGGGATAATCGATATTTTTTTTGCGACCTTTTTTTTTTGGTCATCGATATATTTTTTTCCATATATCGATAGTTTTTTCCCGATATATCGATATGTTTTTCCCGAAATATTGATATATTTTGTCCGATATATCGATATATTTTTCCCCCGATATATCGATTTTTTTTCTAGCGACTTTTTTTTTGGTTACCCCTTTTTTTATTTGGTCATCGATATTTTTTCTCGGATAATCGACATATTTTTTACGGTGACCTTTTTTTTGGTCGCCAAAAGCTTATTCCCTTTACATTTTTGAAAAAATAATATCGATAAATATCGATAAATCGATATATTTTTCTAAATGCATATCGATTATTTTCGATACTTTTTTAAAATATTGATTCGATATACAGGGTTATTTGTAAAACATTAATAACTTCTCAGGGCTAAATTCCTGCCTTGATTATGAGTCGAAAATGTTCAAGCTATTGTGACCTAATATCAATAGTTTAAGAGATATGCGACATCAAAGTTTGCATTTTTTTTCAATATTTCTGACTTATTTTTTGTAAAACGTTGGAATATCATTACAGTAACTTATATCGAATATGAAAAATTCATTCTCTTGAATACAAGTCAAATAAAGAAATAAAAACCTTCGAATTCCAATTGGAAAACATTCTAATTAGAATTTTTTCAGGGTTTTTATCATTTTATTTAACTTGTATTGAAACGAATGAATATTTCGTAATCGAAATGAGTTACTGTAATGATAGTCCGACGTTTTACAAAAAATAAGTCAGAAATATTTGCAAAAAAAATGCAAACTTTGATGTCGCATATCTCCTTAACTATTGATATTAGGTCATAATAGCTTGAACATTTTCGACTCATAATCAAGGTAGGAATCCCTGCGAGGTTATTAATGTTTTACAAATAACCCTGTATATCGATTTTTTTTTCATCTACCCATCCCTAGGAAGAGTGATGAACGAGCCGCGGGCGAACGGAACATCGGCGCCCGCGGTCTACCATTGGTCGGTCTCCTCGAGCGCGATTGGTCCATTGCCACGCTCGGGGCACTAGTTACATTGCATTGGATAAACAAGAACTTCCGGAATGTTTTATAAATGGATTATTAATATTTTTTATCAATGTTTTATATTAACGTTTATTCCGTATACAGGGTTACTTGGAAAACATTAATACGCTCGCGGGGCCATACTCCTGCCTTGATTATTAGTCGAAAATGTCCAAGCAGCCAAGCCATCACTTAAGGCGGCGCATTCACTGCAAATGCAAATTTCAGCTTTTTCTTACGAAAATGTGCGTTTTTATTATTCATTTATATCAGAATGTATACTCTAGACTGCAATTTTTTTAAGACAATAACTTAGATAGAACCTTTGTTATTATATAAAAGTAATAAACATTATTTACAAAAATTAATAAAATATAAGCATTTATCGACAGGCCGCGGCCTAAAAATCGTTTTTAGTGTCCTAGGCGGCGCTAATTTTTTATGAATATTTTTATATTTACGGATAATATATTTTATATACATATAAAGTTTTCTTCATTATCTAGAACTTTTATTAAGGAAATCAAGAAATATTCAATATTAATAAAGTGATAATGTTTTAAATTGGCAAGAAATTTTACGTTTTTTGTTGATTTTAAAATGCTTTTTGTTTATATAAGAGATGATTTATAAAACGGCGTCATTTATTGGCGTATTTCATACTTTATAATTTTTATTTTTAAATAATGAATGCGGTATTTTAATAAAATAAACTTACTTTTATTAAGTGAGTAAAGCCTCAAAATACGGGAATAAATATAATACACTGTTTAAAATCATACCTTTATATAAATAAAAAACGTTTTAAAATCAACGAAAAAGTAAAAATTTGTTGCAAATTTAAAACATTATAACTTTATTAATATTGAATATTTCTTGATTTTCTTAGTAAAAGTTCTGGTAATTTTCTTAGTAAAAGTTAAAAAAATACTTTATACGAGTAAAAAAACATAGTATAAGTTCATATAAATATTCATTAAAAATAAGCGCCGCCTAGGACACTAAAAACGATTTTTTGGCCGCGGCCTGTCTATTAATGCTTATCTTTTATAAATTATTATAAATAATATCCAGTTTATTACTTTTATATAATAACAAAGGTTCTATCTAAGATATTGCTCTAAAAAAGTGGCAGCCTAGAGTATACATTCTGATATAAATGAATAATAAAAACCCACTTTTTCACTAAAAAAACGCCGAAATATGCATTTCCAGTGAATGTGCTGCCTTTATATCAATAGTTATGAAGCCATGCAATATCAAAGTTTGCATTTTTCAATATTTCTGACTTATTTTTTACAAAACATTAAATTATCATTACAGTTACTTATATGTGACACTAATTAATTAAATATTTATTTATTTTCTTTATAATAAATTTTAAATAAGGCATAAAAAATATAAATACTTTTCGGTGTGGCTGGGAATCGAACCCAGCACCTCTCACATGTTAAGCGGGCGCTCTAGCAGATACAGCAGAGACAACAGATAATGAGATAATTGGATCTGGGGTTGGGTAAAAAATATCAATATATCGATATTTTTTTTGAAAAATATATCGATATATCAATATATCGATATTTTTTTTAAAAATATCGATATTATTGTCGATATATTTTTTCGCGACATATCGAATATCGATTTTTTTTGATATATCGTAATTTTTTTTCTGGGATAACTGATATTTTTTCTTGGCGAGCTTCTTTTTTTTGGTCATCGATATATTTTTTTCGATATATCGATAGTTTTTTTCCCCATATATCGATATATTTTTTCCCGATATATCGATATATTTTTCTGATATATCGATATTTTTTTTGGTGACTTTTTTTTTATTTGGTCGCCAAAAGCTTATTCCCCTTACATTTTTGAAAAAATAATATCGATAAATATCGATATATTTTTCGCAATGCATATCGATTATTTTCGATACTTTTTAAAAATATCGATTCGACATATATCGATATTTGTTTTTCATTTACCCATCCCTAATTCGATATATAATATATATCGATATTTTTATTTATTTACCCATCCCTAGGGATGGGCGTTGAATGGACGGACTAGTTGAAATCAACCGTTGACGTTACATCGACGCGTCGACCGTTTACGTTTATCGCATGGACTAGTTGAATTCGTAGACGGTGGACAGCGGACGCCGTGGTCGGTGGACGATTCGAGATTAACGCAATGCAAAGCGATGACGCGAGCAAGACAAAACGTCTCCGTTTATTTTCTCTCTCTCTCTCGCTGTTCGACTTGTGATGGCCATAGACGTCCTCGAAGACGGCTCGACGGTATTTCATTTCAACTCTAAAGTACACTCCCATAGAGTCAGATCTGGGGGGTGGTACTAACACAACTATGACTAGAGATTTGAAATTTGAATACATGCGGTATCGCGAGATAGGCTTAATAATCTATTATCTATTCTTTTTTTACTTTGATTTTTTTGATGGTCACGTGGCGACGATTCGGTGAATTCCCACTTTTACGCTTTATAAAATAAAACAACTGTTTTAATTTTTTATTTTTTATTGAACTAATTACCAATTAACAGGCCGGCTAGATTTTTTCTAAAAATCAATATTTATATTTCGATCGATCCTCACTTCTTATATCTACCTGAAAAGGGATGCTAAAAATTTAATTATGTGTGTTATTTCCTTTATTGCACTTTATTAGCATATAAATGATATAACTTGTAGGAATTTTTAGTTTAAGCTTCAGTTGAAGCCTTAACTAAAGTTGCAAATAATACAAGATATATTTATTTATTATAATGTCAACCAAAAGGTGAAAGCCTGACTTGAAAGATTTATTCTTCATAAATTTTTCTTCTATTAACATCTCAAATGTAAGTAATTTTTAAATTATGGTATTTATTTATAATAAATTTATATATAAAAATAATGTAGGTATTTTTTACCGCACCTCATAACTGGTGCCTTTATTACGCAAAATCATTGTTTCCTTCCATTTTATTTACTCACATTTTAATGCTTATACCCAATACTTTCACTGCTTATATATGTAGTTTATATTTATATTTTACTGCTAACACCTGATATTGCTGTGTATACCTACTTCTTTCTTTATTATATATAGAAAGAAGTATATAAAACAATACGTAAAAGCCTATAATGTGCGTAAACAAATAAATAATAAAATATTTATTTTTACGTATAAGCACAAGTAGCGGTTTCACTTTCCCCGAAACTATATTCCTTCGAACTTCTTTAAATTTAAAAAATTAACGTTATAAAAATAGCCAACGATAGTCCGCGTAACGAAGTTGATGCGTCAACTAGTTGATCGTCTCGTCGATGGACGGACGTGGACGACCCATCCCTACTATCGGTACCTTTGCAGACACAGTATAAAGCAGCCATACTCAACCTGCGGCCCGGCAAGCTTGTATATGCGGCCCGTAACACATTTATTATCAGGAACGAGATTAAAACTATCTAGCATCGTTTTGAATATCTTGAAGTACTCGTGAATAAAAAGACACACTTCTGTCATTTTAAAACCAGCGATTTCTATGATTTCATAACAAATTTATTATTTCCACCATAGGTAGTTTCAACCACACAGTGTAGGTTTTGTGTTTGTCATGTAATTTTTTAGCCATTTTCTTAGTGGTATTCCACATTCATCCATTAATGTCAGTGAAATCTCGTATTCCAGTACGTCGAATGGTTTTTTGAAATCTATAAATATTATTCCTACTTTTTACTCCCTTTATATTAACTCGTGGCGTCTGCTTGTCTACTTGTCGTCTTGTTTGCTTATCTGACGAAAAAACTTTGGATCGATTTTCAACCCTTTTCCCGTGATCCAATCGAGCTGAAACTTTGCACGCAGACTCGTGGCGACGATCAAGAAGATCTGTCAAATTTTCGTTAAAAAAATTAATAATTATAGTATAATTTCGAATTTTTAGAAATTTTAAGTGTTTTTTCAAATTGGAATCATTACCAAAGTTTGATTACTAGCAACAGCGGCCCGATAACGTCGCGGAATATTTTCTAAATTTGAATTACACCGTCGGTATACATAAAAGGTACTTCACTACGAATTTCGAAAATCTAAATTGACTGACAAATGTTTTTAGAATTTAATCTTCAAAGCATGAAGTGTCTTATCAAAGCTCAAAACATCTGACATTTTAAAAATATATTAAATTACTCTAAGTTTAGTGTTATGTTATAATTCGTCTTTAATTGTTGTTATATTTTGCAAAGAAAGGGAGTATAATAAAAACTTGGTTTTTATGGGTTACTTTTTTTAATCATTCAAATGACTCACACAATATTTGAGTATATCAAAATTTTTGTATTGTACAAATTGGTATTGTTTTTATTTGTATTTTTAATGCATTGTGTCTTTACGTTTTCCCACCACATTGTAGTCTGTGAAACTCTGGACATGTTTATAATTTCGTACCTCATAATGTCTGTAATAAGTTAGTGGTTTACGTTTGCGTTTATTAATCTATTATTTTCGTTAACACTCAAATAAAAAATAAACGCTTGGGTATACGTTAGTTATGAATTTTATTTTTTTCATTATTGCATTCTGAGTATACGGATAAGATGAAATAAATTTCATATAGGGAAATAAGCTGTTGTTAATATTTGAGCTGGCATTGGCTGGTATGCTGATGATTATTATATTATTATCATTCTGCTATAGTTAAAAAATGTATTTGTCGATTAATCAAGTGGCGGCTCCCTAATCTTGAATCGAACGTGTTTCAACCAATACTGTTTTTCTCTATATGAATTTTTTTTTCGTCATTTCAGTATAATGTTGCGGCCCGCGTAACTTAGCAAACATGTGTATGTGGCCCGAAGAAAAAAAAGGTTGAGTACCGCTGGTATAAAGTGTACTATCATTTTTTAAGTGTACCGTAATTTTTTTTTGGGCGCAAAAATAATCGATAACTCGTAAATCGATTACTAATCATTCGATTATGAAGATAACTCATAATAGCGCATCGCTAATGGATACTGCTTCATGCGGAGTAATTGCAAATATAATAATAAATAAAATGGCAAGTCCCCAGGCAGCAAATGCATGCTGGTCTGGAGCACCTAGGCCTGCCCGGACTCTAGTCCCTCGAGCGTACCAAATGGACCAATCGCGCTCGGGGGAAACGACCAATCGCAAGCCCAAAAATACTCACGGTTGGTCAAATCCAACATTGAAGTAATAGTGAGTATTTTCTGGTCACCTGTATATCCATCTTACCATTCATTCACATCTATCTGTTGTCACGCACATTTACGCATTCACACATAAATTCTGCCGGGAGATCATGCTTCGACAGATGGGCATAGATCTACCCACAAACACGCAGCCTTGATTTCACTTATCATCATCATCATTCTTGGCACTACAACCCTTGGTGAGTCTTGGCTTCCTAAATAATTTTCCTCCACTCATCTCGGTCTAGTGCCAGCTCTCTTCAGTTTCGAAGCTCTAAGGCAGAGATATCTTTAAGGACGTTGTCATGATTTCACTTATCTACAGACACAAATTCATACTACTAGCTTATCAATCATCTGCCAAACTGGCAACTCCGAACGTAGTAATTTGCATTTACATAACCTCGCGATACACATATAACCTCAAACATTTGTTAAACTGGTATGTGTGGACATCAAACCTTTGTTCATAAACTTTAACACAAAAAAACTATTCTTAATAACTTTTCTTCATCATCTTTTTCCAGTGCCCTATCCATTTAACGGACGTTGGCTATTATCACTTTATTTACTGCGGCCCGGAATAGCTCTATAGTGGACTGGCCAAACCACTCTGTCTTAAGGGGGAATACCTACCTAGACATTACGAAAAAATGTACTGTTAAATTTTTGCATTCTCTTAAAGCTTGTTGTTTTAAGAATGTCTGGCAAAAATTTCAAGCAAAAATTAAAAAAAATAACAAATTTGTAGCTGATAATGGTGGCATCTCTTTAGCTCTCTTGTAGCTGCCAGTCAGGCTCTTTCATAATAGAAACGTCAGATCTGTTTCTATTATGTTTGTGAAGAGTGCTCGATAATATGGCAATTCAAAGCAAGGTGGACGATTTATATTGTGGACCTGGAATCGATGATTTCACACAGGTACGTTGAATAATTTCGCGATTTATTCATTGCTCAATTTTCAAATGCGTTTTACTCGAAACCATGTTTTGAAAATCGGTGACCAAAGTATCTCGGCCTCTTTTATTCTCCCAAGGTCTTCATTTCAGAACTCTGGGAGGCCATCTTGTAGCATCTTGCCTTGCAACATGTCCTGCCTATTGCCATTAATTTTAGCTTCGCTATACGATCCATGATATCCCCTACTCTAGTTCTGCGCCTAATATCGTTATTAAGGCTTACTCCAAGTATGAATCTCTCCATGGATCGTAGCGTGCATTTGAGCATTTCTACACTTTTCTTTGTAAGGGCCATAGTCTCCACTCCATACGTCATCACTGGCAGTATGCATGATTCAAAGGCTTTTCTTTTTTAGGTTAATTGGGATATCTTTGTTCTCGAAGATATGTTTGAGTTTGCCAAAAGCAGTCCAGCTCATTCCTATTCGTCTTGACAGTTCTGCTGTTTGGTTATCTTTGTTCATTTTTATCTTGTGTCTTAAGTATTGATATTAGTTCTTTGATATTATTACTTACAAGTACTATGTCGTCAGCAAATCTTAGGTGACTTAAATATGTGCCATCTATCTTCACACCTTTGTTATCCCAAAATAAACAATGGTACTAATTATTACTTTTCCTCGTTAAATGTGACGACCTTCACTTAAAAGTAGAGAAAGTATTTTACTTTGTTTCTGATGTAAAGTAGCAAGGAGAGGGATGACATGATCATATAATATTGTAAAAACCCACCTGGGCAATTTGTATCTCTGTGGAGGAGTGACGCAAATGTCAGTCGTTTTCCCGGTAGGCCGATTAGGGGTCGTGCGAGGGTAGATAAGGAACTCACCCTCGGTTACTTAAAGAGCACACTACTTACAAGTTAAAATGTCAGGTAATACATTTCCAACACCTGGCGACATTGAATTACTTAGTGCATAACCACCATTTAGCAATATTTGCATATACATTTCCACAAAGGGCTAACATCCAATGGCGATTCTCCACTTACCCGGGGCAGTTTTATGAGCAAATCCTTCTTATATGCCACACTCCAGACCAACAAGTTAGTCCTATTTTCATAGCACAAGCGTTTAGCTTAGTTTGAAAATAGAAAGACAATATCAAGAAAGACAAATGTCAATGCCAACCGTATCGTAAAACTGTTGTGCAGTTTGGTTTTATATGTATATTCATATATTTATATTAATATACGTATGTATGTATATACTAAATATAAGTTGACTGTCCTGAACTATTAAATAGACTGAAATTCCGTGTTCCCTGTAGGTCTCGTAGATACAACCCAGTCTTTCACTTCGATTTTACCTCATCCAACTATCGTCGTAATTCACATTTCTTGAGGGTACGCGATGCATTCGATAGATGGATATTGATTTGTTCGAGTGCAGCTGTACAAGATTAAGAAAAATTTTGAATGCAGAATTTTTTTCTGCTTACTGATTAAGTGTCTTTTTCTCTTGTTTAATTTTTTTTTATTCTTTCGTGTTGTATTATTCTTAACACGCCAAAGTTTTTCTGCTAATAATTAGGTCTCATTTTCTTTTGTTAAAATTTTTATTCTTCCTCGTTATATTATTTTTAACATATCTAAGTTTATTTCATAACATATTAATCATTTTTAACATATTTCTAAAAGTGGAGACCTATAATTGGCCATTTTTATTATATTAATGTTTTCTGTGCGTCTGTGCTGTTGGTCTTCCGTGAATATTAAATAAATAAATAAATATTTGTAGTAAGGAAAAAAATATTGAAAAAAAAAACTCATTATTGGAAAATGGTAGGAAGTCCTTCCAACTTGCCGCTTCCCACAAAGCATTTTAGAAGCTGATGCTTTCATGTCACTTCCGCTTCTCAGAGCACTGATCTGCGGACATGAGCCATTAAAGTTATAATTGATGCTGCACGAGGCCAGCAAGAGTATGGCTACACCCCCGTAATACACCCCCATAGTCGGAAATCAAATTACAGAAAGTTTAGCGGCCCCTGGAAGTCACATATCGTAGACTACTTATTTTATATAACACTAGCTGTGCCCGCAGTTTCGCTCGGGTTCATTCATTCATTCAGTTTGATACTATAAGAGTGTCTGTGAAAAATCAAAATAATCTCAACTACTCGTCCAAGCAATGTTGTGTAAAAGGCAATTACCTCCGACAGATTAAAAATAGTTTTAAATATATATGTTACTCATATTTTATCAATTTGTGATTTAACCTTAACATATAGATATATGTCGTTACAGACTTTTTATTCGACTTTTTAAGCTCTACAACTTTTCAAAAGAAAGCATTCATATTTCTCTTACCGTTAAGGCAGCGTTCATAAGAAAGGCATTCGCTCAACCGTTTTTTGGTCTGGACGAAAAGCATTTTATTTTAACGGGATAATATATAGCCTATGTCGACTTTGAAGGTCCATTTTAAATATTCATTAAACATGCAAAAAATACTAATAATAAATAAGCTGTACGTAAGTAGAATTATGTGTCTCGTAATATACCTACCTACCACAATCATTATCATACCGTCACAACATGCTACGAACGAAAAATACTGCGCGAAATCGAGGATTTTCCGACACACTGAACGTTTTGAATGAATTCAAAAGGACTAAAAGGATCTGGAATACACATAATTATGCCGAAACATTCGCGAAACGACAAATCCTATATAAACGAGCGAGCCATCGCTGTGCAAATTTAATTTATCGTGACAGCCAGTGAGCGCCACAGATAAAGCAAATCAACAAGCGGCGATCATATCGAATTATAATCAGCCAAAAATAAAGTACTTGAGTACCTACTTGCGTGCGCAAAATTGTCGGTAGTGGCCAATGCGATAAAAAAGGCGCAATAAAAAAGTTTCACAAAAGATTCTCGAGAGACAATTTGTGCAAATCAAAAAATAGTGTTATATGTTATTAATGTTTGTGTCCAGTGACTTTATAACTAATAAAACATAAACTTATTGTATTTCTTCTCTCATCGTGAACCCTTGATAACATTAAATATAAACGTTAAGTCCACTTTATTTTCTAAAATACTGGTATAAATTCTAAAATAATTGTTGCATTTTTTTTTTGTTTCATATTTTTTTGATACATATTACATAGATACGTATGCCAAACTGCACAGCAGCTTTACGGGATGCTTGCCTTCAATATTATTTGACAATAATTTTTATTTTTTTATGAGGATTATAGAGTAGGTCATTATCGAGTATTGCATGATTTTTACAAGTGATACGTGATAGTTTTAAATTAATGTAAGATTAGGTACATAGCTTTAATGTATATCCTTTTAATTTACCTATACTTTTTTGAAGCCCATAGAGTTTTTTTGTCTTGCATCATCTCAATTTTTTTTTTATCTAATTTATTAAAGATTCTTGCCACAATATATTCTCTTTTTCTTTCACCATACACATTGTTTGTGATTTGTATTTTCATTGTTCGTCCTGTCGATCTGATTGTATAGCTATGGTGCGTGTCAATGTGTATATTATTATTATAATCATCCTTGTACATACATTAAGTTCTTTTATCTATACTATAAGTAGTAGGTACATTAATAATTAACAATATGATTATTGGTACGACAGTAAAAACTAAACTAAAAAATTTACTATAAGTAGTATATTAATAATTAACAATATGATTATTGGTACTACAGTAAAAACACCCTCCTTCAGTGATTTTATGCCTTTGTACATTCTAGTCTTATTGCAGTGTGCACCTTCGTCTGAAACGGTTTCAATATTGCAGACGATTCGTTACATTACAATTACGTTACAGACTACATGTTAACTTAAATATAATTGATTATTTAAATAAATATTTGATGACAATAATTATCGTTATACTACCATGTATAAAATTCGTGCCTGCTTTTCTGTTGAGTGAAATATAGAAATAAGAAGATGAATGAAAGTGAATGAGGCAAAAATTGTAGGCCAGGATAGAAGATTGTGGCAATCTATTCCTTCTGCCTATTCGTGAGGGTTAACGATTTAATCATAGGCTAGTTGTAAGCGACGATCTTTATCGCGAGTATTTTTATTACACCCTTTCTTTTAACTCGTAGCGTATGTTTGCGTGATTGAAGAAAAAACTTTGGATCGATTTTTAACCCTTTTCCCGTAATCCAATCGAGCTGAAACTGTGCAAGCAGACTCGTGGCGACGATAAAAATGATATGTCAAATTTTCGTTGAAAAAATAATAATTATAGTATAATTTTGGATTTTTAGAAATTTTAATGGTTTTTTATAATTGGAAAATATACAAATGTTTGATTACTACCAACAGCGGCCTGACAACGTCACGGAATATTTAAAATTTGAATTACTCCGTCGGTATACATAATAGGTACTTCACTACGAATTTCGCAAATTTATGACAATTGGTTCACAGATGAGAGCAAAACTCGTTTTTTTGGGAAGAACTCAAATAATAATTTATTTCTTTTAGATTTCTGCTTAATTTATAAGAATTCTACATTACTAAAATCTGGTTCTGACTATTTTCAATCATTTGACGCTGGAAATTCATAAGGTGGGATATTGCTGATAGTTTAATCTATCAAAAACTTGATTAAATTGATTGACAAATGTTTTTAGAATTCTTCAAAGCATGAAGTGTCTTATCAAAACTCAAAACATCTGACATTTTAGAAATATATTAAATTCCTCTAAGTTTCGCGTTATGTTATATGTTTTAATTCGTCTTTAATTGTTGTTATATTTTATAAAGAAAGGGAGTATAATAAAAACATGGTTTTTATGGGTTAGTTTTTTCATATTTTAAACTCAGACATCACGTAAACGTTTGTGTTATTGTTTGTATTTCACGTTGTGTTGTGATATTATCATTTGGGTCCCCAAATGTCCAGTAGGAAAGGCCACCACCTGTTACTGTAGTCCTTGAAGCTGTCACGAACCTCACTCAATGGCTGGTTGAAATATTTTAAAGAGCCTTACTTCCATTTGACGTATTAAGGCGAAGTACAAAGCATTTTCACTAAATGGTAATGTACTCCAAAATATTATAATGATTTTGTATTACAACGAAATGTTTTGATATTGTGTGGTCAAACATTTTATCTATGTTACCAGATGAAACTTTGATGGAATGTGGTATTTTATCTTTCAACGTCAACCGATTTCAAAGAGACTCGCTTCCTTTTTAGAACATATAAAACTAATCCAGAATATTTTGTGCTTTTGCGTCTACGTTGATAAATATAATGAATTACATGTTGACCTTTCTGTTTATTAAAAATACTGTAATCTTATTATATAACAAATATTGTTAACGGATTCGGCCTTAAAATTGTAGAGTTTATTCATGATGATCATTAAATAAGGTGAAAAACATTGACTTTGTTACCTCTACAACAGTATCTCTCATCGACAGGTGAAGTATCAAACTGACTTGTTTAAATATACAATTTTTACATCGATTAGATTCAAACAGAAATAATTTATTGGTTAGGTACAGACAAAATGAGCTGAAATTACTGGTGTAAGGGTGGTTTTAAGGGGAATATTGAGACAAGAAGAGAAGAGTTAATGAAAGTAATATTAAGAATGTTCTATGGTTTTCACAGGCACTCAGAATCTCCTGCTTTGTGTCTTCTGGGGTTCTTCTGGCCGTATTTTTATGACCTTTCTGGCCGAAGTTTCGAACCCAATTGCAGGGCTGACGGCCAGAAATTGTAAAAACACGACATAATACCCCAGAAGACGCAAACCATAAGAAAATATTGTTAAACAAATTAATACCCGAGTTCAGATTTATTTTAATTTTCAAACTTACAAAATTATTCATTTTAAATCCCTTACGCGTGACGAGATGAAGAAGTTTAATAATACATAAATAAAAAGAATGATTACTATCTATTAGCGAAGGGAAAAACCACATTTCAAAATGAAGACTACAACACACACACGTTCACCAGTTTGAAGATTACAAAGTGTACACTACAATTGTAGTAAAAACTACTTGAAGTGAAGTAATTGTAGTACTACGAAATGAAGTAAAGTAAATGAAGTAAATGAAGTGAAGTAATGAAATAATTATAGTATTAATGAAGTGAAGTAGTGAAAAAAGACCGACCGAAAATATAGGGCCCTCGGTTTCTAGAGTATTCCCGTATATACTCGCGCATTAGACGGACTTTCCGGGGTTTTCCGAAATCTATTAAAATGATTCAAACCGTTCGGAAATCCACGATCATGTGTTGGTCCACTCTATTTTAGAATCTCGTGAAAATATTTACTTTAAACTTTTTTTTGGTGAAAGAACTTGAACATGAGTTTATCCTCACCATTTTTCTCCAGCATTGAGTTTCAAATCCTTAGATATTCTATAAACGAACAGAAAGAAACGATTAAAAAATTCATAACAGATTAATGCGTAGATTAATAATAGGTGTACCCACAAGTAATCAATTATTTTTGATGTGAAATGTTTGCTTCAGTCAAACTCAGTAAAGTGAACGTGTAAAGACGTGTTTTATACGCAATATTATAATCCGTGGTCTTGTGACTTGTGACAATTAAATTTAATTTTTTTTATTACTCTGTTGTAAAATGGCGGACAATCAACTAACTGAAAAACATTTACGTCATTGCATGCTGTTTCATTTTCTATCGGTGAATAAGTGCCAACGTTGGTCTAGAAAATTTTCCAATGGTGATTTAGACTTGTCTGATAGCGATCGAAGTGGACGCCCGGTAGGGTTTGATATGACGCTTTAAAAACACCTAGAAGCATATTTTTCTTAAAAGTCTACCAACAAGACGGCAAAAGGTCCTAGATAACGATGGAGATTTAATTGATTAAAAATGTAATTAAATGTAGTTAAATAATTTTTTGTTGCCACTTAAATAATTGATTACTTATGGGTACTAGCGAAGGGAAAAACTACATTTCAAAATGAAGACTACAATACACACATGTTCACCAGTTTGAAGACTACAAAGTGTACACTACAATTGTAGTAAAAACTACTTGGAGTGAAGTAATTGTAGTACTACGAAATGAAGTGAAGTACAGTAGCCGGCAAACATCTTGAAATTCTGCGGCGTAGTGGGGGGACGTTTGCGCATCTACCTTTCTACCAACGAGACCCAAATTTCGTCTCCTGCGCATTCCCCCACTTAGCCAAAGAATTTCATGAAGTTTGCCGGCAACTGTAAATGAAGTAAATGAAGTGAAGTAATGAAGTAATTGTAGTATTAATGAAGTGAAGTAATGAAATGAAGTAATTGTAGTAGTAATGAAATGAAGTAATGTAATGAAGTAATTGTAGTATTAATGAAGTGAAGTAATGAAATGACGTAATTGTAGTATTAATGAAGTGAAGTGTAATGAAATGAAGTAATGAAGTAATGTAGTACTAGTGAGTTAATATTTTTTTCTTTTTATCTACTATTATGTGTAGTTAATACTGTTTTCAGACTCCCGTGACTATATTCGGTTGCTCACTGCTCTGTTTCTTTTTACTCTTTCTGTGAATTTATTATTTACTAGCTGTTCATACCCGGCGTTGCACGGGTTAAGGATTAAGTTTCAAATAAATTTGTAAGGGTAAACGAGGTTTCGATTCGAACGGTATAGATTTGCATTGAAAATATATCAGGGGGAGGGGAAAGGATAAAAGAATACGGGGGAAATGTAATCAATGTTAACCACCGGGTCCTAAAGAATAAGTTTCCAAATTTTGAGTCCGATCGGTCAAACGGTACAGATTTGCATCGAAAATATGTCAGGGGAGGGGAAGGGGTATGAGAATAGGGAGAAATTTTGCCTATGTTACCCGCCGGGTCCTAAAGCATAAGTATGCAAAATTTGAATCGAATCGGACCAACGGTGTGGATTTGTATAGAGAACAGATAGACAGACAGACATTGAGTTTTATAGGTATTGAAGAATATCGAATCAACATGAAGCTGTGAAATACTTGGTGTATTAAATAAATAAGACATATGTTTATTGAATTTGGCGTACCTATCTCTGTTCATATTTTTTGAGGACAATAAAAATAATTACTTTTAATCTCATCCAATGTGCATTATTTAGATCATTTTAAATAATATTATAACCCGATTTTCATAAAATTAATAAAAATATCGGAAGAATCATAAAAATAATAAAACTAATTATAAAAATATTCATATTCAAATCACGATAACTAATAGGCAGAAACTTATCATCGCTGCATATACCGAATGTTACAGACGTAGTTCACAATACTTCATAGGTAGATTAAAATAACTGCGAATAATAGATTTACAAAAATATTTTTAATAATTACTAAGCATAGTTTACGGCACTATTTTTTTAAATCAAAATTTACTTTTTTTCTTGTTTTGTGCGCGTAAGATTACTTTGCATACTTCCGGCACATGGAATTTGTTCTATACTGACTTATAGCTACAAAATGTGAGAGACTCTAAAAGCAAAACCCCTAAATTAGAAAACAGTAGCATATACAAATTAACATGTAATCATAAAGATTGCAATGCCACATATATAGGACAAACGGGAAGGTCTTTTTTAACTAGATTCGCGGAACACATACGCTGTTATAAAAATAAAAATTTAGAGTCAGAATTGCGGCCCATATATTAAATGAAAACCACGTCCCGCAAGGTTATAACGAACCAAAACCTTTACATATAGAAACAAAAGGTTTTAGGATGAATTTACTTGAGCAACTAGAAATAAATAAATATAAAGAGGATCCAAATATTAAACTTTTAAATAATCAACAAAAAATGATCTTCTCTCCACTTCTAAATATCTTTAAAAAACCAATAATCAAGGACATAAATTAAAATAGTATTTATAAATAACACTTGCAGAAAACGGGGAATTTTGATAATTAAGCATAACGTTAACCGAGGCACCTTTAATGATAAGTGCCCGGGGAAAAACGAACATTACTACAGGGCTTCACCACAAATATCTAATTACTCTAAAGGGGAAGGGGTAACTTAAAATTGTATAAATAAATCGTTTGTACGTGGTATATCCACTGTTTGATAATGGCCTTACAAGCCGAAACAGCTGTCACACATAAAAATACTTAACCCGTAGAACTTAATAATAATATTTATTAAAATGAAATTTATTTTAAATTTCGCTAAAAATAAATATGGAGTTCTACAAATTAAACACAAAAACCATAAATAAACAAAATTTGAGAGTAGGTATAGAGAAAATATTATATGTATATGCATACTTACGCATAGGTTACTGGAACTATATTACAACCAGAATTAATTTTAGTGTGACATTAGCATGACATAGCAACATTGAAAAAATCAAATATTTATCTTTTGTCTTCTTTTATATAGAACTAATAATATAGCAAATGATAGAGAAATATATATTTGGAACATTTTTAGTTTGAATCATCCCAAAGTTTATTTTGGTTATACTATACTAAATTAATCGCGATATATTGATATTCGTTGAAACAGGAAAGTTTACTCATTTTTCTTATCATTCTTAGGGAGGCTTCGGTTTATATAATTTATTCAAACAACATACCCCAGTTTTCATACAACCTTTGAAAAATATTTTTTAAATCTCTTTTAAAAGTCTACAAATATTGTAGTTTATTAGCGTTGCACACTTAGTATATTTTCATATTTTTTATTTATGGCCTACTAGAATCATTCCATTTTTTTCGATTTGATTATCGATATTTAAAGAAATAAAAAATACTTACTCTTTTTTCTAGGAATGCTCCGGTTTACATTAATTTATGAAACAACATACCCCGGTTTTCATATTACCTTTGAAAAATATACTTTTTAATATCTTTTTTAAAGGCTTACGAATATTATAATTTACTAGCTAATTGGCCCGGCTTCGCTCGGGACCATAATTTAGTAAGCATGGAATTGTGTTGACGTCTCTTTTTTGCTAGTTTCGGCATCCGTGATTGGAACCATCTTCGCTTTACCAAAACATCAACAGATATTTTAGCGCACAATCATAACACTCTAGAGAGAACCTTTCAAAATTTTCTAGAGCATTCCGAAATCTTATAGAACTTTCTGGAATCTTCTAGAATTTTCCCTTTCCAGAACCTTCTAGAGCATGATAATTCTTTCTGGAACCTCTAGACCCACCGACGCACTCCCCAACTCAGTTTGAAATCTTATAGATCTTTCTGATAGCCTGTAGAATTTTCTCCTTCCTTTTTAGAGAATCTTCGTACCATCTAGAACTTTCCGGAACCTTTTAAACTCACCGTCACACTCCGCAATTCAGTTAGAACCTTATAGAACTTTCTGAAACTTTCTCCATCCAGAACTTTCAAGAGCATTATGAAACCTTATTTTAATATTCTGGAACCTTCTAGACTCACCGACTCACTCTGCCATTCAATTTGGAACCTTTTAGAAAGTTTTTGAATTTTGTCTTTCCAGAACCTTCAAAAGCATTCGAGAACCTTCATGAACGTTATGAAACCTTCTAGACCCCCAGACACACTCCACCTCACTGTTTGTAACGTTAGAGAACTTTCTTTAGAAGAATAAAGAATCTTCTAAAACGTTCTCCTTCCAGAATATTCTAGGACTTTTTCAAACCTTCTGGAACTTTCTACAGTCGAACCTTATAGAACATTCTAAAATCTTGTAGAACATTCTCCTTTCAGAATTTTCTGGAGCTTTATCTAACGTTCTGGAATCTTTTGGTCTCACTGACATACTCTGTACTCAGTTTACAACTTTATAGAACATTTGTGAATACTCTAGAATGTTGTCTTTCCAGAACTTTCTACAGCTTTATAGAATGTTCTGGAACTTTCTAGACTCACTGACACACTCTACCACTCAGTTTGGAACCTTATAAAACCTTCTTGAACGTTTCTTCCAGAACCTTCTAAAGCATTCGAGAACCATCGTGAACATTCTGGAACCTCTAGACTCACTGACACACTCCGCCACTCAGTTTGTGTACTTATAGAACTTTCGGAAATCTTCTAGAACCCTTTCCTTCCAGAATTTTCTAAAGTTTTATCGAACATTCTAGCACCATCTAGATTCACCGGCATATTCCGTCACTCAGTTTAGAACCTTATAAAACCTTCTTGAACATTTTCCTTCCAGAATCTTCTAAAGTATTCGAAAACCATCATGAACATTCTGGAACCTCTAGACTCACTGACACACTCCGCCACTCAGTTTGTGTACTTATAGAACTTTCGAAAATCTTCTAGAACCTTTTCCTTCCAGAATTTTCTAAAGCTTTATCGAACGTTCTAGAACCATCTAGACTCACCGGCATACTCCACCACTCAATTTGGAACCTTATAGAACCTTCTTGAACTTTTTCCCAGAAACTTCTAAGGCATTCATTCTAAGGACTTCAACATTCTAAGGACTTCATGAACGTTCTGGAACCTTCGGGACACACCGACACACTCCGCTACTTAGTTTGGAACCTTATAGAACTTTTAGTAAACTTCTAGAACTTTCTCCTTCCAGAACTTTCTGGAGCTTTATCGAACGTTCTGGAACCTTCTTGACTCACCAGCATACACCGCCACTCAGTTTGGAACCTTGTAGAACTTTCTGTTTCCAGAAACTTCTAAAGCATTCGAGAACCTTCATGAACGTTTTGGAATCTTCTGAACACATCGACACACTCCGTTGCTCAGTTTGGAACCTTATAGTACTTTCAGTAATCTTCTAGATAAATCTCCTTCCAGAACTTTCTAGAGCTTTATCGAACGTTCTGGAACCTTCTTAACTCACAGACACACTTCGCCATACTGTTTGGAATGTTAGGGCACTTTCAGGAAACTTTTAGAACGTTCTCCATCCAGAACATTCTTGAACTTTATCGAACGGTCTGGAACCTTATAGTCATAGACACATTCCGCCGCCAGAACTTTCTAGACCTTTATTGAACGTTCTGGAACTTTTTAGCTTCACCTCGTAATTTGGAACCATATAGAACTTTCAGGAATCTTCTAGAACACTCTCCTTCCAGAACTTTCTAGAGCTTTACCAGACATTCTAAAACATTTTTGACTCACCGGTACACTCCGCCACTTAGTTTGGAAACTTATAGAACTTTCGGGAATATTTTACAACATTCTCCTTCCAGAACTTTCTAGAATGGATTTTTTCGGAACCTTCTAGACTTACCGTACCTACCAACACGGTCGGCGGGCCCTTCTGGAACAATCTGAAGCATTTGCGCCCTTCCCAAAACAAAACAACGTGCTAGAAAGCACATTTTCATCACCCGCTCCCACCCACGCTTAGCCACCCCCACCAAACTGGGACATTTTCGATGTGACACCAAGGGCTATCTACCACCATAACCACCAGGGGGTGGTAGTGTCTGGTTGTGGAGAAAACTTGGCGGATAGGGAAACACGAGTTTCTTTTTATATATAATATTAGGTCCTTACATATGAAATTGGCGTTTAGTATGGGAGGAACATAAAGCCGATTTTTTTTTATTATAATATATTTATTTAATCAAAGTATGTACCATTACTATCTATGTACTTTTGCCATCTCATAGGTAGTTCATCGATCCCTTTACTAAAAAAACCATTCGGACGGGAATCAATAAAATCTTTGAAGGCGGTTTGGACTGCCCCATCGGAGTTGAATTTTTTCCTTTGCAGGAAGTTATCCAAATTTCGAAAAAAATGGTAATCTGTTGGGGCAAGGCCCGGAAAGTACGGTGGATGTCTTAGACATTCCAATTGAAGCTCCTCTAATTTGGTAGCCGTCTGTTGTGCAGTGTGTGGTCTAGCGTTATTATGGAGCAGCAGTGGCCTAGAGCGATTAATCAGCCTCGGTTGTTTAGCAGCTAGCTTTTCCATCATGGTTTGCAGTTGCTGACAATAGACATCTGCCGTAATCGTCTGGCCAGATTTAAGAAAGCTGTAGTGAACGACACCAGCACTAGTCCACCAAACGCTCACAAGTAACTTTTTGGAGTCAATTTTCGCTTGGGGCATGGTTTGGCTGGTTCGGCAGGGTTCAGCCATTGCGATGAGCGCTTCCGATTATCGTACAGGATCCACTTTTCATCACAGGTAATGATTCGATTTAAAACCCCTTCATTATTGTGCCGGTTGAGTAATGCAACGCAGCAGTCAACGCGCGTTTGTTGATTTGCTTCACTCAATTCGTGAGGTACCCACCTTTCAAGCTTTTTCACCTTACCAAATTGCTTCAAGTGGATTAAAACAGTTTTATCACTAACATCGCAGCCTGCAGCTAACTCGGATGTGGTTTGCGATGGATCCGCTTCCACAATAGCCTTCAATTCTTCATTATCAACTTTGGTCTCCGGCCGTCCACGGGGCTTGTTCTGCAAGTCGAAATTTCCAGAACGAAAACGTTGGAACCAAAAACGCACTGTGTTTTCTTTTGCGGCACCGTCGCCATACACATCATTAATCCTTCGAGCCGTTTCTGCAGCACTGGTGCCACGGTGGAACTCGTACTCGTAAATAACGCGATATTTCAGGTTTTTCATTTTGTAAACTGAGTGACGCAAAGAAAAAAACAATTGAGGAAAAAAAAATGAATTATAATTTTCAAAACACAAATACATGAGTAAATAGCTGTATAAATTTGGATTTGAAATTCCTAACCAAAGAGAAGATATTTGAGATCAAATTTACCAGTACGGCAAAACACCAATTTCATATGTAAGGACCTAATATATATATATATATTGATTACCTTTGTAGACATAGTATAAAGTATACTATCATTTTTTAAGTGTACCGTCATTTTTTTTGGGGCTCAAAAATAATCGATAACTCGTAAATCGATTACTAATTTGATTATGAAAATCATTCGATTACTAATCATTCGATTATGAAAATAACTCATAATCGCGCATCGCTACTAGCGATGCGCGATTACGATTATTATAACTCGAATTATTCGATTATTGAAATGTTTCGAAAAATTCGATTATTAAAATCATTCATAATTAAAATCATTCGAATATCAATCTAGCACTGCGCGACGTGACGCCAGGCAAAGCCGAGAGCCGAGTACCGATCACGCCCACCCACTCCGCGAAGCATTCAACAACGAGTGATTCTACTAACCATCCCGAATAATTTCAACACGAGTGATCACTCATGATGGTTAGTAGAATCATTCGAATGAAAATTAGGTATGAATAAAAAAGATTCTTAAGTATATATTTCTCTCTCATTTGATAAACCATTGGCTTCATATATAAGAAGAAGGCAGATGATAACAGAATATCGTAACGTATTTGACAAACGAAAACTTCTTAACATAGACAAGGAAAGAGTTTTTATTGTCTTTCTTTGTCTAATCTCCTTACAATGTGAGTGAATGTTGGTGAACGTATGTCTTTTGTCTTTTTGCCGCAGCCCGCGGCTAACTTCAGATCGAATGATTATTCGAATAATTTACTCGCCGTTGACGTCGATTATTGATTCGATTATTTACTCAGTTACTAATTCTATTCGAATAAAATTAGTAACTAATGACCGAATGATTCACTCGCCATTGGCGTCGATTATTAATTCGATTATTTACTCAGTAACTAATTCTATTCGAATAAAATTAGTAACTAGTGACCGAATGATTAACTCGCCGTTGGCGTCGATTATTAAGTCGATTATTTACTCAGTTACTAATTCTATTCGAATAAAATTAGTAACTAATGTCAACGCCGAGTGAAATCATTCGAATGATCATTCGGTCCGATGTTCGCCGCGGTCAGCGATAATATTATTGTTTGTTAGACGTTGAATTTTCGATTTTTAGAGGGAGTTAAAAATAATAGACATATATTTTTTTAAGAATAGCAATTTTGAAAAAATAGGTATGTTAAATTTTAATTATTTGGCTTTGAATAACGAATTAACATGACGCTGTGAAATACTTGGTGTATTAAATAAATAAGACATATGTTTATTGAATTTGGCATACCTAGCTCTGTTCTTATTTTTTGAGGACAATAAAAATAATTACTTTTAATATCATCCAATGTACATTATTTATATCATTTTAAATAATATTATAACCCCGATTTTCATAAAATTAATGAAAATATATATAAAGAATCATAAAAATAATAAAACTTATTACAAAGATATTCATATTCAAATCACGATAACTAATAGGCATCAACTTATCATCGCTGCATATATCGAATGTAACATACCTAGTTCACAATATTTCATAGGTAGATCCCTGCCTACGTTGAGTCAAAAACGCTCAAGCAACCATGACCTAATATCAATAGGTAGTAACGGAGATAATCGACTTCAAAGTTGTATTTTTCTATTCAATATTTCTGACTAATATTCTGCAAAAAAGTTGGACCATCATTCAAGTAACATATGTATACCAAAAATTTAAATTTCAATCGCTTTAATATAGGCCAAATAAAATGAAAAAACTTTAATTTCTGAAAAAAAAATCTTTAAAAAAGTTTTAATCATTTGGCTTGTGTTAAAGCATAGCAATCTTTATAAGTTAAAGCGAAAGTTTTAATTTTTGTTTTAAGTTATTTTAATGACGGTCCAGCTTTTTGCAGAAGATGAGTATAAAAATGCAAACATTGAAGTTAATTATCTCCGTATCTATGGGTCATGGGTTGCCTGAATATTTTCGATTCATAACATAGGCAGGAATCTACCACTGAAATATTGTGAACTAGGTCTGACACACCTTGTATAATATAGCTCATATGTGATGTTTAGTTTATTCTGTGATAATTGAAAAAAGTAACTGTGAAGAATAGACTTACAATTTTTTTTAAAATTACTAGGCATACTTTAACGGCACTATTTTTTTTATAGAAAAAATTGACATTTTTTCATGTTTTTTGCACATAAAATTACTTTGCATACTTCCGGCATATGGAATTTATTCTGTACTAACTTACGGCCACAAAATGTGAGAGTATAGAGAAAATATTATATATTAGTATTAATTTCTTTGCGGGTAACACGCGTCAAAGTCTGGTCCTCAGAAGGATCATTCGTCAACCGACGTTTCGCCTGAATCGCAACAGGCATCTTCAGGGCGCCTTGTTAATAAATTTCCATCACGAGGGGCAGTGCGAGCACGTCCGTTCGTATTGGAAGCTTACTACCAAGCGTTGTAGCCAGTGACATGGCTACTGGACTACGAACTTCAATGTTATTTACCAATGTTTTCGCATGGTTTGGCCATGTGGAACTGAGGAGCAAGGAAAGGTAAGGAAAATTGTTTGTCGAAGGCAGCAGAAACAGAGGGCGTCTGCGGAATTAAAATAATAAAACAATATATTCGGTGTATCAAACTCTTTTATTGTATTTTATATAAGTATTAACAGGAAAATGAAAATTTTAATTAAAAAAATACAACTTTCAATTATAATTAAATGAAGCCATATCTCTTTTGGCTTTATGCCTTTCCAAAACAACTTCGTGAATTTCCTGCCGATTCTTCAGTAGTGTTTTGAAAATCTCTAACTGAACTGCTATAATTTTTTCTCTGCATGTCACTTGGAGTCATTTCGGCTTCTATTACCTGCAAACAAAGAAAAGGTTATAAACAGAGAAACTAGAAGAAAAACAATATAGATCAAATTAAAAAACATTTTGTAATCGCAAAGACTAAATATGTAGGAAAACACGTAATTTTATCAATAATCTAACCTTCCTGGCGCATTTCTTCATATTCTCAAACCTATTTCGAAAATCTGTCAGACTGTATGCATTATATTCTTTGCGTAGTGCAGAAGTAAGATCTGACGATATGAACGTCATCTGTCGAAAAATTTGCTTGCTTTCTCTGAAAAAATATTGTTATCAGTGTTTATTACCATTTAATTAACAGCATAAACTGTTGAATATCGTTAAATCCATGAATACTTACTTTGTATCATTGTCAACAAACAATTTAAATTGCTGTCAAATATTTAAAATGACGTTTAAATGACGTGTTGCCATGTGCAAAATTATAGACCTTTGAAAAATATTTTTCGAAGGTTGTACAAAAACTGGGGTATGTTGTTTGCATAAATTATTTTAAACCGAAGCCTCCCTAAGGCCTGGATGTTTCAAGTTTGAACAAAGTAAGTGTAAATCCTGGGTTAAACTGAATTAGACCTCAAGGTTACGCGAAATCTCACAGAAACAGTTGTTTCAAACTAAATATCCATAAGCGTGCTATAAATATTGTAGTTTATTAACTTTGCAGACATAGCATACATTCGTATTTTTTTTATTTATGGTCTACTAGAAGCATTCCAATATTCCGATTTGATTATCAATATTTATAGAAACAAAAAATACTCAATCTTTTTTCTAGGAATACTCCGGTTTACATTAATTAATGAAACAACATACCCCGGTTTTCATATAACCTTTGAAAAATTTATTTTTTTAAAGGCTTACGAATATTATAAAGACATAGTATAAAGTATACATCATTTTTTAAGTATACCGTCATATTTTTTTTGGGCGCAAAAATAATCGATAACTCGTAAATCGATTACTAATCATTCGATTATGAAAATCATTCGATTACTAATCATTCGATTACGAAAATAACTCATAATCGCGCATCGCTAATGGATCTAGGGATGGGCGTTGAATGGACGGACTAGTTGAAATCAACCGTTGACGTTGCATCGACGCGTCGACCGTTTACGTTTATCGCATGGACTAGTTGAATTCGTAGACGGTGGACAGCGGACGCCGTGGTCGGTGGACGATTCGAGATTAACGCAATGAAAAGCAACGAGCGAGAGCAAGACAAAACGTCTCCGTTTATTTCTCTCTCATCTCTCGCTGTCGACTTGTAGATGCCATAGACGTCATAGACGGCTAGACGGGTAATTTCATTTCAACTCTAAAGTACACTACCATAGAGTGCAGATCTGTGTACACGAACTATGACTAGAGATTTGAAATTTGAATACATGCGTAGCGCGAGATAGGCTTAATAATCTATTATCTATTATTTTTTACTTGATTTTTTGTGATGTCACGTGCGACGATTCGGTGAATTCCCAATTTTACGCCGTATAAAATAAAACAATTCTGTTTAAGTATTTTATTTTTTATTGAACTATTATTAATTAATAGGCCGGCTAGATATTTTTCTAAAATCAATATTTTATTCGATCGATCTCGACTTCTTATATATTTACCTGAAAAGGGATGCTAAAATTTAATTATTGTGTTATTTCCTTACTTTTCAACATTAGCATATAAATGATAAACAAACTTGTAGGGAATAAAATTTTCTATACCTAACTATGGTCCTTATTCAGGAGTCCAACATTAATTATTGTATATGTAATATAATCTTGAATTTAGGTTTAATTAATTTTTATTATAAATTCCCTATTTTCAACTTTATAGATAAAAAAATAAATCTATTATAATTTTGTTTACATCACTTTTTATTGTTTTTTTTTACATGTTTCGGGAACAATGTTCCTTTTCTCAAATTGAGCCTTAAACTAAAGTTGACAAATAATACAGATATATTTATTTATTAATAATGTCACCACAAAGTGAAAGTCTGACTTTGAAAGATGTATTCTTCAATAAATTTCTATAAAGTAAAGTATTTTTAAATTATGTATTTATTTATAAATTTATAGATAATAAATAAATGTAAAGGTTTTTATCATTTTATTTAACTTGTATTGAAACGAACGAATTTTTCGTAATCGATTTGAGTTAGTGTAGTGATAGTCCAACGTTTTACAAAAAATAATACTCATAATCAAGGCAGGAATATAGTCCTGCTAGGTTATTATTGTTTTCCAAATAACCCTGTACACAATAATACTAACACTGTAATAATGTGTATCTAATATATTTTTTTAATACACACATTGCTTTGTACTTTATATTTTTAATTTTTATGCTCATATTTTAATGCTTATACCCGATACTTTTACTGCTTATATATGTAGTTTATATTTATATTTTACTGCTTACACCTGATATTGTTGTGTATACCTACTTCTTTCTTTATTATATATAGAAAGAAGTATATAAAACAATATGTAAAAGCCTATAATGTGCGTAAACAAATAAATAATAAAATATTTCTTTTTACATATAATCACAAGTAGCGGTTTTACTTTCCCCGAAACTATATTCCTTAGAACTTCTTTAAATTTTAAAAATCAACGTAATAAAAATAACCAACGGTTGTTCCGTCGAGCAGCGTCGCGTCAAACCGTAGACAGTTGACTATCGTCCCGATGTTTAGATAAACGTCCGCGACGTCCGCGTAACGAAGTTGACGCGTCAACTAGTTGACAAATTCAACTAGTTGATCGTCTCGTCGATGGATGGACGTGGACGGTCTCGTTTCGTCGACGGTAAATACGTCGACGACCTAGCGATGCGCGATTACGATTATTATAACTCGAATTATTCGATTATTGAAATGTTTCGAATAATTCGATTATTAATATCAGTCATTATTAAAATCATTCGAATATCAATTTAGCACTGCGCGACGTGACGCCAGGCAAAGCCGAGAGCCGAGTACCGATCACGCCCACCCACTCCGCGAAGCATTCAACAACGAGTGATTCTACTAACCATCCCGAATAATTTCAACACGAGTGATCACTCATGATGGTTAGTAGAATCATTCGAATGAAAATTAGGTATGAATAAAAAAGATTCTTAAGTATATATTTCTCTCTCATTTGATATATCATTGGCTTCATATATAAGAAGAAGACAGATGATAACAGAATATCGTAACGTATTTGACAAACGAAAACTTCTTAACATAGACAAGGAAAGAGTTTTTATTGTCTTTCTTTGTCTAATCTCCTTACAATGTGAGTGAATGTTGGTGAACGTATGTCTTTTGTCTTTCGCCGCAGCCCGCGGCTAACTTCAGACCGAATGATTATTCGAATAATTCACTCGCCGTTGACGTCGATTATTGATTCGATTATTTACTCAGTTACTAATTCTATTCGAATAAAATTAGTAACTAATGACCGAATGATTATTCGAATGATTCACTCGCCGTTGGCGTCGATTATTAATTCGATTATTTACTCAGTTACAAATTCTATTCGAATAAAATTAGTAACTAATGTCAACGCCGAGTGAAATCATTCGAATGATTATTCGGTCCGATGTTCGCCGCGGTCAGCGATAATATTATTGTTTGTTAGACGTTGAATTTTCGATGACGGTCCAGCTTTTTGCAAAAGATGAGTATAAAAATGCAAACTTTGAAGTTAATTATCTCCGTAACTACTGATATTATGGTCATGGGTTGCCTGAATATTTTCAATTCATAACATAGGCAGGAATCTACCAATGAAATATTGTGAACTAGGTCTGACACACCTTGTATAATATAGCTCATATGTGATGTTTAGTTTATTCCGTGATAATTGAAAAAAAAGTAACTGCGAAGAATAGACTTACAATTTTTTTTTAAATTACTAGGCATACTTTAACGTCACTATTTTTTATAGAAAAAATTGTCATTTTTTCATGTTTTTGCACATACAATTACTTTGCATACTTCCGGCATATGGAATTTATTCTGTACTGACTTACGGCCACAAAATGTGAGAGTATAGAGAAAATATTATATATTAGTATTAATTTCTTTGCGGGTAACCCGCGTCAAAGTCTGGTCCTCAGAAGGATCATTCGTCAACCGACGTTTCGCCTGAATCGCAACAGGCATCTTCAGGGTGCCTTGTTAATAAATTTACATCACGAGGGGCAGTGCGAGCATGTCCGTTCGTATTGGAAGCTTACTACCAAGCCTTGTAGCCAGTGACATGGCCACTGGACAACGAACTTCAATGTTATTTACCAATGTTTTCGCATGGTTTGGCCATGTGGAACTGAGGAGCAAGGAAAGGTAAGGAAAATTGTTGGTCGAAGGCAGCAGAAACAGAGGGCGTCTGCGGAATTAAAATAATTAAACAATATATTCGGTGTATCAAACTCTTTTATTGTATTTTATATAACTATTAACAGGAAAATGAAAATTTTAATAAAAAAAATACAACTTTCAATTATAATTAAATGAAGCCATATCTATTTTGGCTTTATGCCTTTCCAAAACAACTTCGTGAATTTCCTGCCGATTCTTCAGTAGTGTTTTGAAAATCTCTAACTGAACTGCTATAATTTTTTCTCTGCGTATCACTTGGAGTCGTTTTGGCTTTTATTACCTGCAAACAAAGAAAAGGTTATAAACAGAGAAACTAGAAGAAAAACAATATAGATCAAATTAAAAAACATTTTGTAATCGCAAAGACTAAATATGTAGGAAAACACGTAATTTTATCAATAATCTAAACTTCCTGGCGCATTTCTTCATATTCTCGAACCTATTTCGAAAATCTGTCAGACTGTATGCATTATATTCGTTGCATAGTGCAGAAGTAAGATCTGACGATATGAACGTCATCTGTCGAAAAATTTGCTTGCTTTCTCTGAAAAAACATTGTTATCAGTGTTTATTACCATTTAATTAACAGCATAAACTGTTGAATATCGTTAAATCCATGAATACTTACTTTGTATCATTATCAACAAACAATTTAAATCGCTGTCATCAGTCAAACATTTAAAATGACGTTTAAATAACGTGTTGCCATGTGCAAAATTATAGACTTTAGAAAAGTGATTTGAAAAATATTTTTCAAAGGTTGTACAAAAACTGGGGTATGTTGTTTGCATAAATTATTTTAAACCGAAGCCTCTCTAAGGCCTGGATGTTTCATATTTGAACAAAGTAAGTGTAAATCCTGGGTTAAACTGAGTTTGACCTCAAGGTTACGCGAAATCTCACAGAAACAGTTGTTTCAAACTAAATATCCATAAGCGTGCTATAAATATTGTAGTTTATTAACGTTGCAGACATAGTACATTCGTATTTTATTTATTACGTGTCTACTAGAAGCATTCCAATATTCCGATTTGATTATCGATATTTATAGAAACAAAAAATACTCAATCTTTTTTATAGGAATGCTCCGGTTTACATTAATTAATTAAACAACATACCCCGGTTTTCATACAACCTTTGAAAAAATTATTTTTTTAAAGACTTACGAATATTATAAGTTATTACCTTTGCAGACATAGTATAAAGTATACATCATTTTTTAAGTATACCGTCATATTTTTTTTGGGCGCAAAAATAATCGATAACTCGTAAATCGATTACTAATCATTCGATTATGAAA